>BLKR01015245.1:0-90136 GCA_011170035.1 Teleogryllus occipitalis | reverse complement strand
TAGAGGGTGTACGGCAAGAGAGTGATGAAATATAAGCTCTCCAGGACGCAGCCTTACTTTCCCGTATGATCAATAAGCTCTGGCTCGGGATCTTTTATAATTTATCAGATTATCGTTGGTTGGGAACCAAAGTTTCGTCAGTGACCGCTTCCAATCACGTACCCCGGTGGCACAGTCGGCATTCTAACATGGTACTGAGAGATGTCGTGGGTGACCCGACGACTTCGGGAAAGCAATTGAGGCTGCATGAAGAATGGCGCCAGTAAAATTGGCAACCATAGCATCGATATCGTTTCGGACGTTTTCCGATATCCTATTTCGTTCTACAATGTTTCCCACTGAGCTCGATGGATTAGCCAGCGAGGAGGGCGGGCAACGTTCAGGTCGTGAATATCGAAGTTGACCAGAATGGGGAAGTGGTCACTACCATGAAGGTCGCCAAGGACAGTTCACTCGAATATTGTGGAAAGAGAAAGACTACAGAGAGATCTACAGACGAGAAACTGTTAGAAGCCACGAAAAAGTGTGTTTTCGCCAGTATTCAGACGAATACCGTTCTAGTTATCAATAATATTTTTTATGTATTTTGCCTCTCGAGCACGACCAACCCAGGCGGGATTGTGGGCGTTGAAATCCCCCACAATCAGAAAAGGGCGGGCAACTGAGAAAACAGGGCATCCAGTTACTCCTTCACTTGTCCAGCCGGGATATAGACGTTGCAAATAGTGATAGAAATATAGCGTAGATTCACACGAACGCAAGATATCTGAAGAGTGGTTCGTACGTCTATTTCTTTAGACACCAGAGAGTCTGTGACAAATGTGACAACTTCGCCGTGAGCACGGAGGCCATCATTAATGTCTTGCCTATAACAACAAAAGCCGCGAAGAGCTTGTTCAGGGCGGAGATGTTTCCTGCAGGCAGATAACCACGGGACCATGCAGACACATCAGTTTTAATTCATCCAAACGAAAGCGAAAGCTATTGAAAGGAGAGCCATAATTTCTAGGTATTAAGATTCGGGTATCTTTTTCTTCTTCCTTCTCTGTTGAAGAGTGATGGGCTGGATCGTGTGGTGCTCCTCGTTCCGTGCAGAGTCGTCTTAACTACTGCTAGAGAGAGTCGCATGTGTCGGAAGACTACGGCACCTAGATACAAGCCACCTAGGTCTAGAGATAGGACCTGTCGGTTTAGGTTTCTTTTGATGCCTTTGTGTATTTGTCGAACTATTTACGCTTTTTATTTCCTTTTTAATTTCAGATGGGACAAGATATATGGAATCTGCATCTCTGCCGATGTCTTCAAAACACACCTGACATGCAGAATCACGCACAGAGGTAGCTTTAGATGTCTCTGTTTCGCAATTTACTTTTTTCCGTTGACCCAGTGTCAACGAAGCTTCGGGCTATGTCTACAGGGTTTCGCGTCTGGTACCGTGCCTCAGGAAAGGACACTTTGTCAGTAACTCAGAATTTTTGTATCTCCCTCTCCCTCAGGTAGGTAGGACACCTATTTGAATTCACCGCATGGCCTTCTTTGCAGTAGACACATCGAAGTGGAGATGTGTAGGGATCCATATCGAGCGTGTGTTTTCCGCACTTCGCGAAAACAAGGCCCTCAGCCATGTACCGTTGTTGAGTGTTACAACCACACCTTTCACACGAAGCAGCGAAGAGGATTTGGCACATCATACTGCCGCACGTGGAGATTATAAAACTCGCAATTTATCTTCTTTGGGAGAGAAGGAAGATAGAAGGTCAAGATCAAAGTTGGAGTGAGGATCTCTTCCCATTTTCCTTCCTCTTGATCCTGAAATC
Organism: Teleogryllus occipitalis; assembly: GCA_011170035.1. Lineage (NCBI taxonomy): Eukaryota > Metazoa > Arthropoda > Insecta > Orthoptera > Gryllidae > Teleogryllus > Teleogryllus occipitalis. Next base: position 88,319 of record BLKR01015245.1, on the reverse strand, counting down.
TCCTTTCCCCCCTGACTCTTGAAGAAAGAGAGGAGTTCCTCGTCGTTTTCGGACGCGAAATCATCGTGGTTGACCACTCCCTTACAGAGGTTAAGAGTAGAGTGAGTGGTCACTTCCACCTGGTGGCCAGCAATCTGCTTGGTCTTGGCTAATTTTATATCTGCTCATCGGTGCGCGCTTCAGAGAGAATGGCAGTATTCCTCTGTCGCACGACCGCTTGGAGCTTCCCGAAAATCTTGAAGGTCTTCCCCTTCTCAACACAAGACATAAGGCGAAACCGCGATTTTTCGGTTTATCCTCTTCTAGCAAAGAAGTTATTCAAACTTTGTTTTGCTTCTGGATATAAATGTATATTCATTATCTGTGCACGACTACTAGAATTCAGTGGAAAATATAGTTATTCAAATTATCGTTTCCATTCTGTCGCGGAGGGAAGTATTATTCCTTGACGAAGGACATCATGGATAAGAGCCCAAAGTGTATTAATGCTTATTTGTTCTTAAAAAGAGATTTTATTACATGGGAGCGTTTTCTTTAAATTCAAAAGTCAAGTAGTATATGACAGTGTAGGGATCACAGAATTTTGAAAACGTGCACAAAATTCACTTTTCCCCATAGCACATCATACATAGTCTAACTGCCTTTAGACGTAAAATACAAATTATAAAAATCAACAGTATTCTCGAAACATCACCTCTTCCTTGCAGTATAGGGCAGGGGTGGTGGCTGGGTATCCAAACGATGGATGGAAATTCATCTCCGTGCTCCTTACCCACCACGGAGTCCAACCAGGGGACATCTCACTGGGGTGCTGAGGTTGACACGGAGAGATACTGGGGGGATATTTGCGCTGCAACGCCGTGGATCCCCCCGCTCACCCTGGAGTTCAGTGCAACACCCCACCCGATTGATTGGGAGCGGGTTAGTTCCAGACCGCACCTATAAACTTCGAGGCAAAAGTGGTGTATTAGGACCTACAAAGTGCAGAGACCTTCCCTCAGTCGCTAGGGCTCACTGGTATTCGCGAACATGGCTAGACCTGGTCTACCCACAAGACACCAGCGTCAAGGCGACAGTCGGGAACGCATACACAGACCCCTCAACTGTCAGGTCACCCATTCCCTTCGACAGGGGTCGCCATACACGGCAAACACATGGGTGGGCGTTCAGCATACAGAGAAGGCCAGTGAGCAAGATAAAAGATTAATAAAGAATATGGGTGACAAAATGAAAGACAAGAAGAAGAAAAATGAAGAAAGTAACATTTGAGAGCTTTCTCTGCATCACCCCGTCAGGACGTGGACCAACCCACATCGACGGTACCAGCGAGGAAGGCTGGCAACGCTTAGGTTGGGAATATCGAAGTTGACCAGAATCGGGAAGTGGTCACGGCAATTCAGGTTGCGAAGGACAATCTATTCAAAGAGAGTAGAAAGAGATGGACTGCTGAGAGCCAGATCTACGGACGAGAAAGTGTTTGAAGCCACAGAAAAGTGGGCCCAGGCGGGATTGTGGGCATTAAAGTCCCCCACATTAAGAAAACGGGCGAGCAACTGAAAAAAATTAAAGTTCTTCTTGTGACACGACTTGTCCAGGCGGCATGTAGACGTTTCAAATAGTGAAAGAAATAGTGCGAAAATTCACACGAACGCAAGATAACTGTAGAGTGGTTCGTACGTATATTTCTTTAGACACCAGGGAGTGGGTGAAAAATGTAGCGACTCTGCCACAAGCACGGAGGCCATCATCAAATGCCTTGCCTGTACCAACAAAGGGCACGGAGAGAGAGGGAGTGCTCAGGAAGGAGATTGGTTTCCTGCAGGCAGATAACCACGGGTCTGTGCAGAGACATTGTTTTATTTCGGCTAAATTAGTAAAAAAGCCATTGAGGTTTCACGAGAGCAGAGCCATAATTTCTAGGTGTTACGTTTCTTTGCTTCTTGGGGGTAGTTACATATCGGGTTTCTTTTCCATTTTTTTCCTTCTGTGTTGATGAGTGATGCACAAGTTCATGTAGAGCTCCTCGTTCCCTGCAGAGTCGTCTTGACATAGACTGAGTGGCATGTGTCAGGAGACAACGGTCTTTTGATACAGGACACCTGGATATAGAAATAGGGCCTATGGGCCTCAGTTTCTCAACATGATGCTTTTGTGTTTGTCGAAACATTTATAGTTTTCGTTTCCTCCTTTGTTTCAGATGGGATAAGGTATCTGGTATCTGCATCTCCGCCGATGTCTTCAACGGACACCTGAAAAGCAGCATTGCGAACAGAGGTAACTTTCGGAGTCTGTTTCGAAATTTGATGTCTTTTGCTGTTCACCCACGGTGTCAGCGAAACATTGAACCACATCTACAGAGTTACGCGTCTGGTACCGACGTCGTGCCTCACGAAAGGAACATTCTCTGAGACCCGGATCTTTTGGATCTCCTTTTCTTGTAAGAAGATGATGCACCGGTTCGAATTCGATGGGTGTTTACCAGAACAGTGTACGCACCTTGGATCTGCGGGGCAGTTGGAATCGTTACACGATACGTTTCCACAGCGTATGCAGACTGCAGCTCTCATGAAACGGGCTGCGTATGGCCAAACCTCTGGCATTTAAAGCAGTGCAGAGGATTTGGTACATACTGCCTGACACGGAGAAAATAATACCTACACGCTATAGTTGCATGTACTTTGTACTTTTACTTGCTTACTTGCATGCCTCTTACAGCCTGACACGGACATTGTAAAAGCTACACGATATTATGTCTGCTAGAGATGGACGGTCGAAGGTTAGTATAAGCGTTGAGGTAAGGGTGAATACCCCATTCACACTTTGCTGTATCCTATACATATCAGTCACACAATTAGGTTGAAACAAAACCTTCAGATCTTCTTTAGTTTCCCACGGAAAGCCCACATGATTCACCACACTCTTCCAGATGTTTAAGGTCGGGTGGGTGGACACATGCTCCTGGAGGCCGGGTATTTCTTTGAGATCCAAGATTTTCTTTATCTGTTCCTCAGTGCAGCATTCGAAACGGGTTGTGCCGCTTCTCTGGCGAACCACCGCCTCTGGCGAACCATTTGCCACATTGTTCTATTTCTCTGGCCAGTTTGAAACGACTTATCCTCTTCATTTTTTCGCCGTCATTTCTACATATGAGGGAACGAGGCTTCGTGTGTCTATCCGACTCTTTACAAAATACTATCTAGATTCACAGTTTTAGCTACAAATCTCCTTCTCCTTAAGGAAGAGGGCGGGGGCGAAATTTTGTAATCCACGTAGAGGATATCAGAGTCATGCCTGCGGTCCCCACCCATCACGGAGCCCAACAAGGGGACACTCCATCAGAGAGCCAGGGTTGCCACGGGGACATAGTGGGGGAATAACACAGCACTGAACCGCAGTGGATTCCCCCGCACACCCTGGAGTTCAATACAAGACCTAGTCCAAGCCGACTGATCGGGAGTGTGTTAGCTCCCAACTGCCCGTCTAGAAGAGTCTGTAGCCAAAGCAGCTGTATTGAGACCTACAAGGAATGTTCTCCAAAATACGTAAAAAACGTATCCCTAGATGCCAAGAAGTACGAGAGCAATTGGGAAACTAAAAGCCCCTCAATCGCCAGGACACACATTCCCTCCGACACGGGTCGCCATGCAAGCCAAACACATGGCTTGGCGGTCACCATACAGGGAGCCAGAAAAAAGGGGGAAGTAAAAAAGAAACAGGATGTTATTAAAGAAATAGAATGAACGATGAGGTAAAAACAGATGACTGGAGAAAAAAAAGGCAATACTTCCCTGCCTCCCCCCGTCGTCAGGACGCGGGCCGACCCACCTCGACAGGCCGGAGGTAGAACAATGGAGAGATTACCATACTTGCCGGTGTATAAGTCGCCATGTTTTTTCAATAACTCGTCAAAAAACAGGATGTGTTAAACAAAGGATAGGAAATTTTGTAACTGTTTGAATGCTTAGGACATAGATTTTCAAAAATCTATATTTTTACTCTGAAAAACAAAATTTGTAGTTTCTACAAAATTGATTATTACAGCCGCAGAAGTATGGCAACAAGAAATAATGCTGAAAATTTCGTTGGATCAATATCATGGTGAGAAGTTTTGGGAAAAAGTAGTCTTTCTGAGAATATTGGAAAAATATCATAAAGAGTCCCGGCGGAATATGAAGAAACGATCATTGCTTTTCACCGGTTACGATTCCCAATGATAGATTGAGTTTAAGGGTGCTTCAACGGCTAAGGTCATTTGCGCCCGTGTCAAATTATTTTAAGACCAATGCACAATATTGCAGCCCCAAGGAAATTAAATCTTTAAAGCGAAAAAAAATCTTTAAATAGAAAGAAAAAGTAAAGCGTATCCTAATAAAAGTTTGGCAGAAAAATGCTAAAGAGTTTTTTTTTAATCTCGGGCTAAAAGCCAATAATTGGCATTATCATCTTCCCTCAGATAAGGCTGTACAAGTCAATCTCTCGCAAAAAGCTTAAAACCTTGCAAAGAGAAGATTCATTTCTAAGAATCTCCTCTGGAGAGTTAGCACCGTGATGTCTTCGACGGCTATCTCTTAACGCAATGTTAGAGAACATGCTCCACGGTAAGATCTATTTTGCAGTATTCGCATATAGGTCGTGGGTCTCCGTGGAGGAGATAACGTGGGAAAAATTGCAGTGACCGATCTGGAGGCGTGTTAAAATTATCTCCTCGCACCGAGCATCACAAGATGCGGAAGACAAAGGATTTATGGGATCCTTGATTCTCGTAAGCTTAAAATATGAGTTATGCCACTCTGTTTGCCATTCACTGCGAATAGAACGTTTTATAAAGAGCTTAGTGTCTTCCGTTGGAACTGTGAAGATATCTAATTCTCTTTCCTTCGTGGAATACTTTCCCGCCTGGACAGCTATTTCATTTCCTCTTTTTCCCACGTGTCCAGGGACCCAACAAAAGACTAAAATATAGTGGCGGACCAATAGAAGTTTGGTGTTGGATGGTCATTGTCAGTGGATCACAAGACGAGGAGATGGATTCAAGAGAGCTTTTGCAATCACTGCAGATCACTACTTTATTTAATGACATCGATTCAGCAAATTGCCTCCAAGTGCGCATACTTCTCTGCGGTGTAGACGCTGCACGAAGACTCTAATAGAAAACCTCGCGTTGCTCTACTGCAGTAGACAGCACATCCAACTTTGCCATTTTGAGAGGAGCAATCAGTGTAAATGAAGTAATGGCCAGGATACGTAGATTTTATCGCCTCAAAATCCGATAAGAATGTACTGGGGGGAGTTAAGGATTTAGGAAGGTTAGACAGTCTAGGACCTGTTATCGGCCGGTGTAGCTTCCAAGGGGAAACAAGGTTTCGGGGGAGCGGTGTTCACAGGGTTGGGTAGTTTTATATTAAGCTTCTGTAAAAGCATACGGAGACGGACACCCAGGCGATGCGTAACAATGGTCTAAGTGCAAATGAAGCCAAGTGGGTTGGATGGAGGACTGCTTGGCGCGAGGGAGTATCAACATTGGATAATTTCGCGCCATAGGAGGCAATCTGAATATCCCGCCTTCGGCTCAGAGATGGTTCTCCAGCCTCGGCCAAGAGGCATTCGATGCGACTCGTGCGGTAGGCGCCTGTGCTAATCCTTATGCCGGCATTGTGTATGGATGTGTTTTCGCCAGATTAGGCTCTTGTCGAATCTGAGCCCAAGGATTGTTGCGGATTCAACGAATGGAAGCTGCTGCCCTCCAAGAAAAAAGATCGGGGTGATTATGGAGGTGATGGATTCTGCAAAAGTGCATGCAGGTGCTTTTTGAGGTAGAAAACTTGAATCCTGTTTCTTCGCTCCATTCCTGCAGTTTGTCGAGCACAAGTTGTAATTGCCTCTCAATAACATGCACGCTCATGGAGGAGCACAAAATTGCAAAGTCGTCAACGAACAGTGATACCTTCACAGGCTCCCGGTAAACTGGTGAAATACTATTGATAGCAATTGCAAACTGAGTGACGCACAGAATCGATCCCTGGGAAACACCGTTTTCTAACTTTTGACTAGAGGGTAACACGTCGCCAAGGCGGACGCGGAAAGATCTTGATGAAAGAAAACCTACTAGAAAATAAGGGAGCCGTCACCTAAGGCCCCAAGTACGCAAGGTGAGAAGAATACCGTACCTCCAGGTGGTGTCTCTATATCGAAGAAAATTGCTACCAGGTGCTGACGTAGCACGAAAGAAGTGCAAATAGGCGTAGCAAGGGTGACTAGGTGGTCCATGGTTGACCTGTGCTTCCTGAGGACACATTGGAGGTGTGTCAATAGGTTCTTTTTTTCCACGAGCCAGACCAGACGTGTAAGGTTGACCGGTTTCTCCTAAACCCGCTTTGGATTGGCGTCTACAAATGTTTGCACTCCAAGGTCCTGACCAGACGCTGATTCGCCATGCGTTCCAGTACTTTGCATACACAGCTTGTGAGGGAAAAAGGTCGATAACTTGATGGCAGTGATCGATCTTTCCCCTCTTTGGGAAATGGGACGATGATGGCTTCTCGCCAAAAGGTAGGGATGGTTTGCTCTTCCCAGATCCAGTTATAGTGCCGGAGAAGAAATTGCGTGGCTGTTTCGGGAACATGTTGCAGCATTAAATTGTGAATTTCGTCTGGACCTGGTGTGGTACTTTTCGCAAGCATCAGAGCAGAGCGCATTTCATATATTGAGAAAAAAGTATTGTAATCCTAATGTGCTCGGTTCAAAGAATAGAAAGTGTGGTTTTCCGTTCTTTCTATAAGCCAGAGGAAGTTGGGAACATAAGTTTTCCGAACTCAACATGCTTTGATAGTGAGTGGCAAGTTCCTCTACAATGGGGTCTCAGCGATATTTAATTTATCACAAATTAAATTTGAGGGCGTTTCACTGGGGTATCAAAGATACTAATTCGAGCCCCACTTGGGAAAGTCATTTTGCACCGAACCCGGTCTCCCAGACCTACCTTTGCTTACCTGGGCTCGTGTGGCCGGCTAGCTCAGGAAGCATGTAGAGTAAAGAAGAGTAGATGGTGGACGGATTGTTAAAAAAATGATGATGAATTTAAAATAAAATTATTGAGAACACTAATGGACTTTAATGAAAAACTTAAATTTTAAGCATACAAAAAATCAAGGTCTGAATAATTACTTCTATTTTTTTATGCTATAAAACTAATGTATTACAGGGAACTTAATAATGTAAGGAAGTCGCCAATGCGCGGCTAGCACTTCCTTGATAAGAGTTTCTTTAAACAAGGATCGCGCCGGAAGGGCGCACTGAAGATCTTGCCGCAGCTCGACAATCAAAGCACAGTCACCGTTCGCAGGCAGGTCCGCTGGGATGGGCAACCTCTACAGGTCGTCGAACCTCACACCAGGCGGCGTGTCCCGTGGGTGTCGGGGAAGGCCCTTTGAGTCCCGCGTCGGCGGCGGTGGTTGCGGTGGCGTAGCGCGACCACGGCGACGGCGGTAGCGGCGAAGGCGGTGGTGCAGTGATGAAGACGACGAAAGCGACGACCAAAAGCGACGACAGCTCAAGATTCAGGTGTCCAGCAACGCGATTATACTCGTCGCGTGAATTGTGACGTGCGACGCGGGCGTGATCGGCAGAGATCAAAAGAGAATATATTCGACAAATGAGCAATCGGAGGAACTACTCGTCCTCAATTTAAAGTAAAAGGGGCACTGCCCTTTTCCGGCTCTACTGCTCTGCGAGCTGAGCGCACCTCAGCGCTCACCTCTCCTACCCTTCTGCTCCGCCTACTAGGATCTCTCCCACCGTTCTGATGTGGCTGCTCGGCGCATGTCAGCGCTCGCAAGCCTTTTCTCCCCCCCAGTTTCAAAATTTTCTAGAAGTTTACGGAATTCTTACTAAAATGTGCTTCTATTGGCGAAAGGTTCCTACGTCTTACTTAAATTTGGTCCAATAATATCTTGCGTTTTGCCGGTGTGTCGAGCGGAATTTTCCATGAGGCGCTCTCACTCGCACACTTTTCGTAAATAAACGCAGGTGGTCCCTCTCAGAGTTTCCAAACTGCGCAGCCCCCCTTCCTAGCTAGATCCCCAGGGATAGACCCGCGTCGGCGTTGGCGAAAACAAACACAGTTTCCCCCTTTTTTGCTTGGCGCCGAGATGTCGCGCATGCAGTTGTGCGTAACGAATCAGCCGCCCGACTGGTCAGAAAAGACGCAAAAGCACCAGTGCGTGATTACGCAACACTTTGTTTTCGATTAGCCAGGGTATAATATTCGGTATCGTTACAATACAAATTTGAAAACTGGCTGCTAAGGTCGCTCGATTTCAAAATATGTACTCATAGAATAAAGCTTAACATTATAAACATGCATAACTACTCTTGTGTCAATCAGTTGAGGTATTCAAAAAGGTTAAAGCAAACATTTGAAGCAGTTTATCAGAAAAACAAGTATTTTAAAAAAATGCTCATTTTTCACTAAAAAATGCGCAAAAACTACTATTTTTATAAAGAAGTACTTGATATTAAACATAATTTTATAAAAGGAATTTCTTTTTTTAATCTCTATATTATGTAATAAATAGGCAACGGATTTTTATGTAAATACATTTTTACAGGAACAAGATAATTAAATTCAATAATATTATATACAATTTTCAAGACATTCTGAATGATTTAAAACCATTTTTTTATTTTATATATTGTAGAATTATTACAAACATTTACTTTTATGATCTAAAACTATATATTTTGTTAGATTTTAATGTATTTAAACTTCGAAACGGAACATTTCAGATGCAATGGATTAGTCTTGCTTACAAAGTAATACAATGCTACCGCGCTTCTATAACCACCGGACCTTCGCCATAAATAATTATGGAACTCCTGCCCCCTCGTGGTAAGCGCGTTCTCGAAATCAAGGATGGGCGGATGTTTGTGAAGCAGAAATAAATTCAATAACCCATGGGCTTGCTCGTGTTTCATAGAGCTCATTTGTAGCTCGATCGAAAACTAACAAACATTTGTTTACAGATAGTCTTATCGCGTTAGATTGCGAGAGGGGATACGTTCCCTTTAACCTCCCCTCTCCGGGATCCATCACGTACGTGGTATCACTATTCACTTGAGCACTGGTTCCACGTAAACAACATTCTAATATATACAAGGATCGTACTTTGTATTTTGAATAAGACTCTTGTGTGTGGTGGAAACTAGTGTAAGGTAAGGGAAAGTAAGATGAACTAAAGTTTCAAATATCTTTTCTGGAGTTGGTGAGGTTTACAAAGCTAACATTTACACGATAACGTTTACCCACTCTTACTCTAGTTACACACACACACACACAAAACAAAATGAAAAGGGGAATTCCACTATTAATGATTGCAGACACCTTTGTCAAAAAATAGATTTTCGTCATCTTACCACACTAAGGGGGTAAGGTAAGTACCACACAAAGAGGAGTTGGTAAGATGAATGGAGACAGCATAATTATAAAGGTATATTAAAGCTGTACCTTCTCAAGATATAATACTATAATTCCTTCAACACTGATTCGACAGCAGAAAATTAAATTGCATATGATGACGCCTGTCTATATGAAGTCTCGAGGAGTTTAGCAAATTGGGAACCAGGAAAAATAAGTATTGGCAAGGTTTAAAATGCTTAAGCAAATAACATTACAGCCGTAGTTTTAAAATTTCACAGACGAAACAAAAGATCCGCATGCGTTTGAAAAAAAAACTCTTTTCAAATTTTAATATTATGTTGCTAATGGTTTGGTTCTTCCCTTTTTAACTATTTTGTTCTCTATTTAATTTAAATCATTCACAGAAATTACATGTCTTCCGCCCGCTGTGAATGGTTCTAATATTTTCTACTAATTTTCCAAATATGACATGTGACAAATTTTCCAACATGACAAAATGATAAAAATATGCCCGAAATTTATTATAATAATAAGAAGTATTATTATAATTATTATAATAATATATTAATTATATATTATTATTATTATTATTATTATTATTATTAGAGCGTATGTTGCATTCCTGGTCACGAAACAACATCTGTAATCTTGGCGGTGACGCACCCAGATAGATACACCATTCCTCTCCAGCTTCCCTTCTTATCCCGCCACCTTGCACTTTCCAAATTCAGTTCTAAAATTTCCAGGATCAAGTTCCTCGACTTCCCCATACGCCCTGACACCACCGTTTTTTTTATCTCCGTCGTATCTCCTCTCCAAAAAGATCATAAACACCTCTCCTGTCACATTTTTTTAATACTCTCAACAATCGAAAACAATCACGTGCCTCATTGAGTCTGGCCACGTCAAATGCAGACGGTAATAAACTTTACGTATACCGAAATCTTAAAATAAAATATGTGAATGCAAACGTATTATTGTACTTTCAGGTGAATGGGAGTGCAAAGTAGCAGGCCTCCTCGTGGTGTACCGTAGGTGAAGATAAATCTGCTATAGCCATTGCCGCATCTCGAGCCTCCCGAGATTCCCGAACTCCCATGACACACGCGAATGCCGCAAGACTTCGAAACGGCCCTTTCAAGGGCCCTGATAATCAACGCGTTCTCTATTGGAACGCGGGCTTCTTGAGCAATTCCAAACACTGAGATAAAAACCAATGATTATAAATTCGACGCTGACACTATAATGGTCGAAGCAGGCGCCTCAACCGACGCCACTTGTTTTTTATGGAAAACTTAAAAACTACCCATCCACCATTGCAACTGGCAAAGCAGTCGAAGACCTACTGGACCATTCCGCATTGATAAGAATCCCCTCTGACCCAATATTTCTGGCATTCGCCGGCAATCTAACCATTCCCGACCTTGTAATGGTTCATGGAAACCTTTCATCTAGATCAACACTATCTTTGGAAGATCCACTGGACGGATGCGGACACAAACTCATACTTTTGAAGGTTCAAAACAAGAGCTGCATATCCAGACCCAAGACCCGATGGAACTTCAAGAAGCCACAATGGGACAAGGATTCCCAACTGCCCGACCTATACATTACTGATGACCTAGTTGGCGCTAACCCGGATATCTCTGTAGAGCTTTTCACAGAAGGTATGTTACGAGCAGCAACCCAGGGCCAAGTGAAAAAGTACTCACCCTTCTAGAGCGATTCCTTAGACGAAATCAATAGAGAAAGGAACATAGCAAGAAACCGAGCAGAACATAGAAGACTGCATTTTCTGAAGAAGCGTAGAACATGAAGAAAGCCGAAGCTGGATTAAAAAGAGCTAATATGGAAGCTCCACTTACAGATCATTCGTCTCCAGACTGGATTTCAAGACAGATGGATTAAAGGCGCATAAATTCATATTCCGCTTGAATTCTGAAAAGTCCTCCCGCTACCGGGAACCGATAAGTGTGAATGGCAATCTACTCACACATCCGAGAGAAGTAGCTACTGCGCTTTGTAAAAACCGTGTAGCCATCGGCAAACTCCGCCTAAGAGCGGAAGAATAAAAATCGATCACTGAGAGAAAACCTCGTCCTGTCACACAGAACATGACTATCAGTTCTTTTCCAAGGACTTCTCACTTTATGAACTCTCTTGAGTGGGAAATCTCTATGAGTGGGAAATCTGCTGAACCAGATGGAGTTTTTCCAGCTTTTGTCACGAACATTGGGCTGTAGGCTCAAAAAACTTTCTTGAAGCTCATCAATCTAACATGGAAACATAGCGAGTTCCCCATCACTGGAGGAAGGATGACGTAATTTCGCTGCTGAAGAAGGGAAAACCAGACAAAGATCTTAAAGAGCTACCGTCCCATTTCACTTACCAGTGTATGCTGCAAAGTTGCCGAAAAATGGTAGAACGCAGATAAAGTGAATTCTTAGAATCGAAAGGTTCCATTAGCGTCTGCCAAGCTGGTTTCCGCAAGCATAGGAGCACCTTGGACTAAGCCGTAAATTCACGCAAGCTGTCAAAGACTGCTTCCACAGAAAACAATCCACCGTAGCCACACTGGTCGACTTCAAAGCTATGACATTTTATGACAATATTTTGGGTATGTCAAGTAAATGATCTTGGCTGTCCGGGTGACGCCGCGTCGAAGGCTGTGTTACCGACGTTTCGACCATTTTTTCGTGGTCTTCCTCAGAGGCAGACCAGCCCTGAGGAAGATCACGAAAATATGGTCAAAACGTCGGCAACACAGTCTTCGACGCGACGTCACCCGGACAGCCAAGATCATTCACAAAAAGCCAAATAGTTGGCACTATCCTCTTCTCTCTGATAAGGCTGCAGGCTCCCGTAAAAGCTAAAAAGCTTGTAGTGAGAAAATTCGTTTCCAAGTATCTCTGTTAGATAGCTAGCACGGTGAGGCTATCGGCAGCTATCTTTTATCTTAGAACAGTGCAGGAGGGCATGCTTCACGGTAAGATCCGTCTCGCCATTAGTGCAGGTAGGGGTCTGTCACTGGAGAAATCCGTGGGAGAAACGGCAGTGACCGATCCGAAGGCGTGTCAGAACAATTTCTTCGCGCCTAGAGCCAGCAGATGAGAAAGACCAAAGCTTTATTGAATCCTTGATTCTCGTGAGCTTAAAATCGGAGTTCCGCTACTCTGCCGTTCACTGACATAAGAGCGATTGATAAACAGCTCCCAGCGATTGGAAAGTATCATTCGTTGGGACTGTGAGGATGTCCACCTCAGTTTTCTTTGTGGCGAGCTTTGATGCCTGGTCAGACATTTCGTTTCCTATTATCCCCACGTGGCAAGGGATCCAACAAAAACCAAATTATTACGACGAACCAACATATGAAGAATTTGATGTTGAATGTTCATTAACAGAGGGTCACAAGAAGAGATGGATTCGAGCGAGCTTTTAGAATATCTGCAGATTACTGTTTCCTTTAATGTCATAGATTCAACGAATTTAAGTGCCTCCAATTGCGCATATTTCTCTACAGTATAAACGTTGCACGAAGTGTCTACTCGAAAACCGTAGAAGACACATCCTACTTTACCGTTTTGGGAGAAACCATTAGTGTATATGACGTTATAGCCAGGATAGGTGATTTTGTCATGTTTCAAACATGAGTAATCAAAACTATGTGAAAAACTGAGTGCGACAACCGAGAAGTCGTCTCTTCTGTCACCACGAAGACAAGTCTTTTATATCTTTAGGTGCTAAGTTTGTGTTTGTTATGTTAACAAGCTACAGAAAATGTTCGTTTTAAGCGGTAATGATTACTTATATGTTTATAAACTTATTCAAAGTGTAATCTCATGGCCATGAGAGGGTATGTGGAAAGAAGTCTCTTGGGAGCTTCTCTTAAATCCAAGTACTTGATGTGTAAAAATAATTAGTTAAAGACAGCAAAAAATCCAGCATAATAAAATGGTTTTATTTTATTATGTCTCTATTAGTGCCTTTATGTTGACTTTGGTGCTGTGCCAACAATTTACAACCTTTTTGGAGTGGTATAGATCAATTTCTAATCACATAGATGGTTAATTAGAGCCTTTTGAGGGCTAATATTTTAATTTCTTCGGCCCTTCAATATCTGCTTTCAATTTACGTGAACGCTTCTAGATGGAGCCACTGCGGAGCTCGCTCTACGCTCGGCTTCATATCAGTTAGTGAAGTTGATCTATACTCCGTTCCTGACATGAAGTACATTTGTTTATGGTGCCGCCCTGGTTCACCAGGAGCGCTGGCAATTATAAAACTTTGTCACGCTTGGATGCCGCGAAGTAGTGCGACGCGGCTTAATACTTTGAAGTAAGATAATAAAAGGGCTCGCACGGCCAGTTTCAATTGCCACTGTACCACAACCTTTCGGTGATGTATTGATATATGTTTGGTATTATTTAGTAATTCTAAATTTGAAGAGCGAGCCCGGCTGCAGTGCCGTGAGACTGCATTATGTTTTAATGTGCATTTTAGAAAATGTTCTCAAAGCGCACATGCCTGAAGTGGGCGTAAGGTGGTGGCTAAGTGCCACGTTAAATGTATAGATGTGATTATAGTTTCTTAGATTCTGAGTAAATGTGTGTTGTGTTGTCTAAATTATTGTCTTCCTTTACAGCAAGGTGAGTGTCAATAAGCAAGCTTGGAGTTGGAACTAAGCGACGTGCCTATTGTTAACGATTGTTTCTGTGCATTTTTATTTATGTTTATGTTGAATGTTACAGAGAACGAGTTCCCAGCTTTGGGGCAGCATTGACGGGACATTTGGGGTCCGTACTGCATGGCAGGGACCTTTGTTCGAGAGCCCGTCCAGAGGCCCCGTGAGCGGCAGAGGCGACCGCTCGGGCAACACCGCTTATGGTCACAGGGGCCAGCGGTGGAAAAGTACTTGCTGTATGCGTGAGATTCGGACATGTTGGTAGACAACAATTTAATACTAAGAATCTATAATCACACATTGCTGCGCTGAGAACAAATCATAGCACTGACGAAATTTTTGTAAGGAAAGACGCTTGAATGAGGTCTATGTCAAATTTGTGTCAAAGCGTCTACTACTGCCCTCCTAAAATGGAGATACTTGCAGCAAGTAACACGACGCTGTCATTCTCTATGATTTAATGTTTTAATCTGGTATTTTGTAAAGAGGCATATCTTTGCCTGTCATTGTTGAATGTGTTATTTTGTAGTTCTGTTTAATATTATTATTTGTTTATAGAGGCACGTTGTTTTTGCCTGCCATTGTTGGTTATAACATTTGTAATTCTGTTTGACTTCTCTTGCTTTCAGGAAAGGAGAAGTGTTTAATGTAATTAACTGCTTGAATGTGTACCTTTGAGCAAAATAAATTGTAAAGTAAGCTGAATATTTAGATTGTTTTTGTCTTCATCTTAGACAGTATCTTTGAAGGGTGTTCCGATATTGTAACGAACTTGTGCGCATATTAGGCGCTCTTTACGAAGTTCAAGCCTAGGGCTTTTTGTGTTAGTCCCGCTCAGTCCTTTAGGCTAAGGTCAAAGTGTACCTTTCCTTCCCCATAGGTGGACAGGAAATAAATAAATTGAAGAATTGGTAATTTTTATCCTTTAAATGTAACAGATTTCGTCTCCTGAAATTCCGTCAGAAATGTTCTGGGAGAGTTGACGATTTGGGGAACTTTGATCATCTCAGGTCTATTTTAGACCGGAGTAGTTTCCAATGTGGAAAAAGATACGGTTGGGGGGTAACAATATTGGGGAATATTATATTGAGCTTCTGCAAAAGCGTGTGGTGACGGATACCGCGCAATAGACATACTCTGTCTGTGCCCCATGACCTGGAAGTAAGGATGCGAAGAAGGTTCAATGGTGATACACATTGGCTCTTTAATTTATGAAAGTTTTCGCTATGTTTAACTCTTGTCGAACGTCAGGCCAAGGAACGTTGCGGATTCGACGAAGGAAAGTTAATGACCCCCAAGAAAAAGATCAGGGTGATTATGGAGGTGATGAATTCTCAAGGGCATGCAACTGGATTTTGAGAAGGAGAAAATGTAACCAGTTTCATCGCGCCATTCTTGCAGTTTGTTGAGGACCCGCTGTACTGCCTCTTAATAACTTGCATGCTCTTGGAGGAGCAAAAATGGCAAAAGTCATCAATGAAGAGCGATACTATCTCAGGCTCTCGAATTACTGATGCGATATTATTGATAGCAATGGCGAGTGACAGAATCGATCCCAGAGGAACAGCGTTTTCTAACTGGTTACGCGAGGATAATTTGTCGCCAAGGAGGACACGGAAAGATAGTGACGAAAGAAAACCTACTAGAAACAAAGGGAGACGTCCTCTAAAGCCCCAAGAATTTCGTGAGCGAAAAATGCCGTACATCCAGGTCAACCAGAACCTTTCGCCAAACTACTTTATAATGTGTACGTGAAGAGAGTGATGAAATAGGACGCGGCCTTACTTTCAATCCAGCTCTGGCTCGGGATCTCTTATATTTTATCAGATTATTCATTGTTGTAACCTAAGCTTTTGCAGTGCCTGCTTCCGACCACGCACCGCGGTGGCACCTTCGGCATTCCACCATGGCACGCATGGAGAACGACATCAGTACAAGGGGCAAACATAGAATCGATAGTTGGGGCAGTTTTCCGATATCCGTATTTCTTTCTCGAATATTTTCCACCCAGCTCGGTGGATTAGTCAGCGACTGGGAACATTTACGTCGGGAAAATCGAAACGAAATTGACCGGAATGGGGAAGTGGTCACTGCCATGCAGGTCGTCAAGGACATGGTAGAGATAGATGGATTCAGATCTATGAACGAGATAGTGTTTCAAGACACAAAATGTGTGCTTTCGCCAGTATCAAGAGGAATTAAGTTTTGGTTGTCAATCATATTTTCAAGCATATATACCTCTAGGGCAGGTCTTTGTGCCACCCCAGGCGGGATTGTGGGCATTAGACTCCAACAATAAGGAAAGAGGCTGGCAACACAGAAAACACATCTTCACGTTGTTTATGTGCCATGGCTTGGTCAGGAGGAATGTATGTATTACACAACGTTAAGTAAAAGGATGGTAGGAGTATCCGAACGCATACGGTTTGTAAGTAGGTTCGAACGTTATGTTCCTCAGAGAACAGGGAGTCACCGATAAGTTCCGCGACACCACCGTGAGCACGAAGTCCGTCATCTTGATCAAACCGTTGTGCTAAAACCATGAAGACAGAGAGGATGATGAGTTTCCTAAAGGCAGACTACAGATGGTCCATGGCGGAAAATTATAAATCTCAATTCTTCTGAATGCGCACGAAATCCGTTTAAATTGCACGAGAGAGACATTGTACGGAATTATTTCTTAGGTAGCGTTTTTCTTTCTCATCATCTGAAAAATTTTACAGGCACTCTCGGGGTGGTGCTCGTCAACAGCAGAGTCAATCTGGCTGCTGCTGAAGATGGTCGCCTGTGTCAGGAGGATTTCACGTTTTTCGCCACAGATCTCCGAAATCTACGGGGGCTGGAGGATTGCTCGATGTGAATATCGGAAGTAGAAGGAAGTGGACAGGATTTCGATGACGAATTGTGTTCGGAGGCGATATCTGACTGGCATCGATTTCCATACTTTGTAAGAAGCTGTACTCGTGGCTCATTGCAAAGTCGCAAGCCTTTCACCACTGAGGTCCGGGTTCGATTCCCGTCGAATCTCATGTGAAATTTGTTCCAACAAAACGAGTTTGGCTGCTTCACAAGGGCTAGTCCAACCCTTGTGAAGTGTCCTAAACCCTGCCCCTATCCTTACTCCTTCCCAATTCTGGCCGCTGGGTAGTGACGCAGGAGCGCGTAGTAGGAGGCGCGTACGCGGAGATGCTACCTGGCGGTCCTCTTGACAACTGACTGCGACGTGACGCGACCTGACAGTGATAATGGAGAATTACTCCAAAAAGCGCGCAAAGTAACGGAGGATTACTCCACAGCGCAAAGCGCTCAACGACCCGTAAGGGTCTTCGAGACGCGTTGCGTCAAAATGGACGCAACAAATTAAAAAAAAAAATAAGAATTATCACTTTTCCACCTTGAATGCACATCGTATCGTCTATAGGTGACACCTGAGGTTGCTACTACATCGGAAGCACGTTGTGTTTTACAACTTGTTGCTACCTCCAAAGGCTTAGTCTTTAGGGCACTGGAGAAGGATCGTGACAAGTGTACTGGATTTCTAGCCAGCTGCCGACATTTGCATTCAAGAAAGGAGACTGATATTCAGAAACTCTTTCGCGGACAAAGGTAGGGCACTGGTTGAAGTTGGATGGATGATCACCTTCACGATTGGCACAGTGCAGTGGTGTAGAGTAGGGTTGTACTGATGTACCGCACTTCCCGCACACTGGACTTACCGATACACATCGTTGCTGAGTATGCCCAAACCTTTGCCACTTGAAACAGCGCAAAGGGTTTGGTACATACTGTCGCACATAGGGGTTGTAGAAACTACAACTGATCCTTTTCGGGAAGGATGGACAGTCAAACGTAAGGATCAAGGTCGAAGTACGATCACTTTCCCCTGCTCCTTTCTTTGACACACACTTCAGTCACGCCCTGACTCTTGAAAAATGTACGATTTCCTGAAATTCGGAAGCAGTCCTCGTAGTTTACCACGCCTATGCAGAGGTTCAAGGTTGGCCACTACCACCTGGAGGTCAGAAATCTGCTTGGTTTTTTAATAATTTATCTATTTGCTCATCGGTACGTGCTTCAGAAAGAATATTACCCTTCCTCTGCCGCACGACCGCTTGGAGCTTCCCGAATGCTTCCTCCATCGCTCGCGCCAGACGGACAGCACTTACATGTTTAAACGTATTCCCTTCCTCGGCACATGCCATGAAGAAAAGCGGATTTTTGGGTTAGTCATCCTAACTTTACAAAAACTGTTTTGGTCGACAGCTCTTCCTAGACAACTCGTTTTCCTCGTGAAAAATGGCGGGGAGGTAGTTTTAATTCCATATGTGGGACCATGATTTATGTCCGTGCTCCCCACCGCCATGGAGTCCAAGAGGACACCCAACTGGGGTGCTGGGGTTAACACGGAGATATAGTGGGAGGATGACACAGCGCTGCCCCGCTGTGGATACCCCGCTCACCCTGGAGTTCAGTACATGACCTAGTCGGCGCCGAATAATCGGGAAGGGGTTAGCTCCCGCCCACCCGTCTAGAAGAGTTTGAGGCCAAAGCAAGTGTATTGAAAGCTTACGAGAAACGTTCCCCAAAATACGTAAACAACGTATCTCTACGTGCAAAGCAAAAAGTAGCACAATATGAGTAGTTGGGAAACAAACAGACCCGTCAACCGCCAGGACTCACATTCCCTCCGACACGGGTCGCCATGCAGGCAAACACATGGGTGGGCGTTCAGCATACAGGAAGGGCCAATGAAATACAAGGGAAGAAGAAAAGAGAAAGGGTGGTATAAAAGAACGAGAATGAGAGATGTGAAGTAGAAAGATGACTGGAGAAAGGAAAGAATACTTGAGAGCCCTCCCTGTATCCCACCGTCAGGACGTGGACCGACTGGCCTCGACGGGTTAATGGTTCGTAAATTATTACGAATTGTTTCTAATACTTCAATTTGTTAGCATTTTCGAATGCAAATCATGAAGAGGTTGAAATGTATTTTTCGATTTCGTTTTTATGTGAGATGTAGTTTGCAAATGTTTAAACTCTTGAAATTATTTGGTACAGTTCACCTGCTAGAACTTGGCGAAATACTTTTCCCATCTAAGGTTAAAGTTTCATCACTTGCAATCCAAGTTTGCAGAAGGGAATCACACGAGCTCTTGTCTTTTGGCATGCTATGTTGATTTAATTCACACACTACACAATATAACAAGATTGGCAAAGAAATTGAACCAACTCTTCAAAGTAGACAACTGGATTGAGTTAAAGAGATTTCAATCTGGCGATATGGGCTTTCTTAATTTCATAGCCAATTAGAACTAAATTTCTCTCTCCAACTTCCGCTTCTTTCATTCTCAGCGCTCCTGCTGTCGTGCCCTTGTTCTTCACATGAGAATTTGATATCGACGACGAAACAGTTCAACGCAAGCAGGGGGAGGCAGGGGATGGGGCAGGCCACGGCGCAGGGCGGACACGTCTGAATATCGACTTTCGGATGAATTGTACTGTTCTATTCATCCAGAAATGATGAAAACTCGAAAGTCATCTCAACGTTCGCATTTTACGAAGGAACCAAAAAATACAATAAAAAATGTAAAATATGCAAATATATACTCTTAAAATGAAAATATGCAGAAATATGTACTAAAAGAATTTGTACTTCGATCCCAAGCAAGAAATGAATGTGTTCTTTATGCATATTATTATATTTCAAGAAAAAAATGCAAATATGCAAAATCCGAAGCCTAGTGACACACATCGACTCTGTAGGTTGCGGACATGTTTTCATGTCAGGCTTCTGTCGAACGTCAGACCGAGAAAGGAAGCTGCATCAACAAACGGTCTCCAAAGCAGATCTGGGTGATGGTGGAGGTTACACTTCCTGCAGAAGAGTGTACTTGGGTTTTGAGGTGAAGAACTTAAATCCAGTTTTTTCGCTTCATTCATTCACCATTCAGGACGATTGCAGTTGCCTTTGAATGACGATCATGCCTGGGATGAGCAGACATGGCAAAATCATCAACACAAAGCGACGCCTTTACAGGCTCTCGTACGATTCATGCTACGACGTTGATTGCAATGGCAAACGGAGTGGCGCTCAAAATTGACCGTTGAGGAACTCCAAAGGGAGACTGGAAGACAATTTTCCGATAACGCGGATTCGAAAAGATCTTGAAGAGAGGAAGTTCAGAAGGAACAACGGGAGCAGTCCCGTAAGTCCCCAAGAGTGCAAAGTGCGAAGTATACCGTACCTCCAGGTCATGTCTTAAGCCTTCGCAGTCACAGAAGACGGCTACAAGGAGTTTTCGTAATACGAAGTGGATATCTGGAAGCGAGAGAGACCATGTGATCTAAAGTAGACCGGTGCTTCCTGAAGCCACACTGTATTGGTGTAAAAAAGCTACTTTGCTCCATGAGCCAGACCAGACGATGTTCTGAAGAACATCGTTAATCAGTCACTCCAAAAGCTGACAAATCAGCTAATTAGCGAAATCGGTCGATAACTTGAGGGAATCATTCGATCCCTTCCTTCCTTAGGAATAGGAATCTCTATAGCCTCGCGCCAATGTCAGGAATGAAGTGTTCCTTCCAAATGTGGTTGAAGAGGTTAAGGAGGAAGGCTCACGCCTTCTCTGGTTGGAGTTTTAACATTAGGTTGTGGATTTGGTCACGTTCTGGAGCAGAGTCTTTCAAAAGAATGGGCACAGAAAATAATTTATCCATAGAAAAGGGGAATTATATTTCTCTTCTATGCCACTTGAAAACTCCAGGGCATGTTGATCCCATCTCCTTGAGAAACCCTATTGAGAACCTAATTGAGAAACCATGTAGAATGTTGCGAAGAACTGGAGATGTTCTCATAGTGAGAAGCCAGTTGCTCTGCTATATCTTCAAGGGAGATTATCAGATTTCCATTCACCAGCAATTCTGGAACGTTTGAGGGGGAAGTCTTCCCCCAACTTGACGGACCTTTTGCCGCACCATTTTAGAAGTACAAGAGAGACAAGCAAGATAGGCTCTCCAAAACCTCGTTTTCTTTTCGCGTATGACCATTTTGGCCACGGTTCTACACCTCTTGTATTCGATTAAGTTTTCAATTGTAGGGAGCCTATTGATCCTTGCCAATTGTTTCCGCTCCTAAAACGCGGTGTTGCAGTAATCGCTCCACCAGGGTACAGGAGGAGATTGTTGTCGGACAGTGAGCATGGATCCATTCACATGTAACATATTTGAAAAGAATGAGGGTGATCGAATTGAGAATGTAGAAGAATGCGAAAACCACATGAAAGACAGTGCAGAATAGATAGAATATGAGGAACTAGAAGAGCATGAGCTAAAATGAAAAATACAAAATGCAGTGGAAGTGACAGCATTACAGTGGAAATGCTTGCTGAAAAACAAGGTTTGTCCACTTCTATGTTACAAAAAATAAAAGTACACGGAGAATGGAAACTTGCTGTAGTTATGCAAATTTTTTAAATAAGAGATAGTTCAGTATCTGACAACTACCAAGATCACTCAGTACGTGGCAACTACAGACGTATGTCTTTAAAATGTAGCTTATAAGGAATATTATAAAATTGAGACTGGTAGATTAAGAGCAATTGCTGAAATAATGCTGATAGAAAGCAATGTGGCTTCCGCCAAGGAAAGTCCTGCACAGCACACATCTTCGTCATAAAACAAATATTAAAGACATAGGAAATGAATTAAAGAAATATCTTTCTAAAAATATTAAATATATAATGATATGCATAACGATCCTTATTCGCGCCTTTCAGAAAAGCTTTGAACACTGTCGTCACGTTTACCCTCTTTGAAATACTAAGGAAGAAAGGGATACCTGAACATCTTATCCTTGTTACTGAATCTACAGTAAATTCGAAATATGCATCATTCGAAAAACAGAAAATAGCGTCAAAGTAGACCGGGATATTGTAGTTCATCGCTACGTTTCATATATTCATAGACATAGCTCTTCGAAGATGGAAGAGCACAGTAAAACTTTATACATTAAACTTAACATGAACACAAAATTATGGACAATAATTTTTACAATCAAGCTAACAATGAAGCTATACTACAAAACGCAAATCATTTAACTGCAGCGGATGTCAAAATATAATATCGAAATTTCAAACACCAAAGTAATATCATTTCAAGGACAAAATCTAGTGTGAGCAAAACTAATAGTGTGTAATAAAACTATAGAACTGGTACAACACTTGGAGTGAACATTTCGGGAGCAGAAATATAACATTTTGTAGTGAAATCCACATAAGAAAAGATTTAACCAAATTAACGGAAAGATAAGAGCTCTCAATACAAAAGTAAGAAGAAACACATTGAATAAATTTTATAAAGTGAAGTCAATACCAACATACTTATATGGAAATGAAAAGTGTTCAATGATCAACTAGTGGTGCTAAAACAACGCGTACTTTCTCGCCCGAGCTTACACGCAAAATTACGCGAAAAGTACTCAAATTTTCGAAAAATTATACATGGCCTTATTTCAAAATGTATCTTTAAGGGACAGATTTCATGAAGGGAAAAAATCTCTATCTTCATAATTGTAGTTTTAGAACGATGCTGAAAAAAATTTGAAATTTTGCAATTTTCGAAAAATCAGTTTTCAACGAAAATGAGACATGCACCATTATCTTAAACGACATTCACACTAACCAGCAACAAAATTTTATCAAAAAAGGATGGGGTCTTTTTTTTAAATATCCCAGGGGATTCATGTAATGTACATACCAAAATTAAAATATCGATTTCAAAGCCAAAGGGTCGCGACATCAGCCAAATCGATTACGGAATATCAATTTTGGAGAAAATCGGCGGAACGGTTTACCAGCTAGAAGTGTTGTACACAGACGGACAGAGGAACAGGCAGACGTTTTGCTGTCATTCGATTTTTCGTTATCAAGGACCGACAAAACATGAATTCTGGCTACTCCCCGTGTTAGAGGATTTTCCCCCCAAAATTTAACAACTTGATTTATACACTCTTTCTTTACCAGGGCCCTGTAATAAGAGTTTTCTGCCGCAATTTCGCCGTTTTCCTCAACAAATGGCAAGATACGAACCCAGGGGAAACAGAAGTTTAGGACGTCCAAAAAGGCGTAGGATGGTTCAGTCGATTTGATCTGATTTATTTGGTTAAAAAAAAATTTATATGACGTATGGGGGAGAAGATTATCTACTCACGTTTTCTTAGGTACCAGAATCCCATCCCAACATTTTAAATATAAATAGTTGAAAGACCAATGAAAGTTAAAATAATAATAATAATAATAATAATAATAATAATAATATTGATTTGAATGATTTTTGGAGTAAGCAACTTTCCGATCCAGTGGAATGTGATATGAGAGCGAGCTGGATTGGAGAAGAGAAGAAACGCTGTACACATCTTACAAAGATGCATTACCAAGAATTTACAACTGAAAGAGTCAGTGAAGTAATCAAGAACCTATTGAATTGGAAAGCTCCAGGACCAGCTACAATTCATAACTTTTTGGTATAAAAGAGTATGGTGCACTCACCAAAGACTGGCTGAATTGATCAATGATGTCATACAACAACCAGATAAGATGCAAGAATTTCTTACCCAGAGAATTACATATCTGATATCCAAAGACCCACAAAAACAAGAAGATCCAACAAAATAGCGCCATATTCCTTGCTTGCCAACGATGTATAAAATCATTACATCGTGCCTTTCACAACGGATATACACCCACTGTAGA
This sequence comes from Teleogryllus occipitalis, assembly GCA_011170035.1. Lineage (NCBI taxonomy): Eukaryota > Metazoa > Arthropoda > Insecta > Orthoptera > Gryllidae > Teleogryllus > Teleogryllus occipitalis. Next base: position 64,474 of record BLKR01015245.1, on the reverse strand, counting down.
GGCAACGATATTATTGCAGTCCAACAGAAAGGCTGTAGCAAAGGCTCCATGGGTTGCAAAGAACAATTAATCATAGATTCAGTAGTGTGTGGTCAAGCATATGCAAAACATCGCAACTTGTTCATGGCGTATATTGATTACAAAAAAGCCTTTGATTCTGTACCACATACCTAGCTGATAGAAATACTTAAGATCTATGAGGTTGATACAAAAGTTGTCTCTTTCTTGGAACATGTTATGTCGAACTGGCGAACAAAAATTATGTTAAGTACTCCTGTTGACAACATCCAAACTGATACACTCAATGTGCGAAGAGGTATTTTTCTGCAGTCGAACGTATAACACTTCCGAGAAATATGGATGAAAGAGGACTCACAGACATGGGCATAGCCAGGGGGGGCAGGGGAGGGCAGTTGCCCCCCATAAATCTTAGGACATTTATAATTTTTTATAAAAAAAACAAATCGAAGTGTTGTGTTTTTAAAACATTCTAAGAAAAAAGAAAAAAATGAATGATACAATTTTAATACATAAAATAAACAGAAAACATCTCAATAAAAATGTAATCCTTTTACTTAAACTTAGTTAATATTATTAAGTCATTAAGTAAAAATAAAGCGTTCAAGTTTTCATATTCGATTTTTCAACTATAGCTGTAAAACAAACATCATGGCGGACGTAGCTTCGGGAGGCTTCCCGCACCCTGCGGCAGCTGAGATTTCCCGTCTCGGCGATAAGGAAGCGCGTAGGCGACACGCAGCGATCGCACTGACCGTCACTCGTCATCGCAACCCTCATCGTCAAAAGAGGAACACGCACACGGACACGGAGTGTCCAGAGAACTGACGATATCATCGATGCGTTGCTCCATCACATCTGAATTATTATACGTCGCCTCTATTCCCTTCACATGCTCGCAGCATATCTTTCATTGTTCAGCGCTGTATTGTAGAAACGCAAAAGAAATTTCTCTGCAAAACTTTTCGTATTCTTTTCAGCGTTCTCCAATTGTTTCCGCTGCCACGCGCCCTTTATACATCCCCAAATACGTTCTACTACATTTAGATCAGGATGAAACGGTGGATGACGGAGAGTAATGTGATCATTTTCAATGATTATTTGATCAAGGACGAATCGTTTCTCAGTGTGTGTAATTTGCATTATTTGTAACAATTGGGTTTTCGCGAGTGATGAATCAAAAGCAATTCCATGATTATTTAGCCCCTCTGCTATATCTTTCTTCAAAAGCAGAGTTTCGTTTTCTGTCAATTTCGGTAGACTGGTACTTTGCATTATCCATTACTACAACAAAGACACGGTACAACTTAAGACACTCTTTCGCCTTGTCCTCTCAGCGGCCTATCCGACACACCCAGCGGCCTATCCGACAGAAATACGTAACACAATTTCTACAGTGAAAGACATTATTGCGTTTTTTAGAGAATCTGTGTTAAGACGGAAGTATGTCCCGAATATTCCAATGTTCTGTGAAACACGTTGGTCTCAAAAATACAAATGTATTTCTGTTTTCAACGACCATTTTGTAGATATAATTGCAGCGCTGAAAAAACTGTCATTGACTGGTAATAACCACACCAGAAAAACTGCAGCTTCACCTACGGCCCAATTTATTGTTCCTGTAGCTTTAATTGCAAAATATTCTGCCCTTCTAGAACCAGTGGTAAATGCTCTGCAATCAAAATCTTTGGATCTAATACAATGTTTAGAGCACATTAAGCAAATTCTCGGTGTGATAAAAGTTCATCGTAACAATCCTGAGCAAATTGCAGCAGAACTCACGGAGCATGCAAATACAATAGCTGAAAAATGTGATGTTGAATTGTTGCTACCAAGAATTGTCGGAAAACAAAAGCATCGTTCAAATCCTCCAGCATCTAGTAAAGAAGAATATTGGAGAAGATCCCTTATTTGGATTCTCTTTTATTGTCATTAGAGCAACGTTTTTCGAAAGACCATTCAGCTGCTTTTTCACTACTGAATTTTCATCCCCAGAATATGATGGAGATGACAATTGATGACTTCAGAAAAAAAACAGTTTTCAAGATTTTATGATTTGCAAGGATAATAGTACATTTAACACCATATTGATGTTTCCTTTATGAAACAGCATTAATATTATTATTATATTAATATAATTATGATGTTATATTAATATTATAATAATAATAATAATAATAATAATAATAATAATAAATACGGAATAAGGAAAAAGAGTTTTAATGACGAAAGCACGCATGCACCATCCAAAATCTGCAGTCGAACGTATAACTTCCGAGAAATATGGGTGGAAGAGGACTCACATGGAAACCAACTTTGTCGGCAAGTGAAGAGCATGAGAATGTATTTCCACTCTGCGGCAAATACATCAAAACTGCATAAAGCAATTTGTGAAGCAGATGTCTATACTCCGATAGAGCTGTCGAGACAGAATGTTGCGGACTTCTCATGCAATGACGGCCAAAAGAAAGATTTATGGATGGCCAAAGCTCTTCATGGAAGACATCCACATGAGATGAGCCAAGAACATGTCGATATGAAGGCATCGAACAACTGGCTTATATCAGGACATATCTTTCCAGAAACTGAAGAGTTTATGTTGGCTATTCAGGATCAAGTTATTCCAACGCGTAACTATTTGAAGCGAATTGTTAGAGATAGCAATGTGCAGAATGAGTTATGTCGTTATGGTTGTCCAACAGTGGAATCAATTCATCATCTTACCTCGGGTTTTACACATTTGGTGGGCACCGAGTATAAACAGCGACATGATTCAGTGGCCAAAATTTTACATGAAGCGTTGGCTCAGAAATGTCGTCTTCTGACTGAAGATAAGGTACCGTACTTTAAGTGCCAACCTGTGAATGTTCTGGAGAACGAAGAGTGGCGCTTGTATTGAGATAGAACTATCTTAACAGACCAGACAGTGATTCACAACAGACCGGATTTGGTTGTGATTAACAAGCGTGAGGAACAATGTCATGCTTATTGATGTTTCTGTCCCAAATACTGGCAACATTCAAAGCAAATACACAGAAAAATCAGTAAATATGCAGATCTTGTTGAACCCGTTGAGAAACAGTAGAATATGGGAAGAGTCAACATTATCCCGATAATTGTTTCAAGCATCGGAGTCATGCCCATATAGGAGTCTCATTTGGGGCCTTAAGCAACTGGGTTTGAATGAAGACCTGTACAAACTCATGCAGAAGGCAGTTATTATTTCAACAGCAAGAAGTGCGGAAATTCTTGGGAAATAATGTATTAAAAAATATTTTTTAAAAAAATAGATGTACTGTGCTTTGATTTTATATATCTGTACAATAATTCATTCAAATGTACCAATAAAATGAGAAAATAAAAGGATAGTAATAATTAAAAAACGCTAGATTAGCAGCATTTGAAAAGCTACACATTTTCGTTCCCGAGTTATAGAAAACCTATTTGCAACTGTAAACGAACTGCAGATTTGATTTTTCTGCATTGCTAACAATTTAGTAACTCACCCTCAACTGTATTCCTTCCACTACAAGCAAAAGGAGGGCTCAACAAAACATGCGCATAGTGAAACTACATTTATGCCCAGAAGCAAAACAAGAGGCCATCTCAACATTTGCTCAATGGATCGGGGAAACTGGACAAAAACCTGATCGACATTGGGGCCATTGACCAGGAAACTGAAAAACATTTTGTTACAGGCATATTAAGTCTTTTTTTATATTATACAATACAAATGTAAACTAATTCATTGTATTATTGTTTTGTTAAAATAAACACTAGTGAAAACCCGTCAAAATTTGACGGGAGATCTGAGATAAATGTAAAATACTGTGCCCAGACTAATGTTCACAATATGTTGCATTGTTTGGATCTTGAGGGTATAACGAAGATATTCTGTGATGTGGAGTTCCCAAAATTTTGAACACGTATGGCCCATGACCAGGTGGCAATGCAACATAGGCGCCAAATGACACAAAAGAGCACTATTATACTGACGGACTTCTAATGTTTTTTTGATGTGTCATCATCTCTTATAAGCAACTTTGATTTCTTCTGGCGTATTGCTCGAAGATAAACTTATTTTCCCATTTAAGCAACACAACGCGTAACAGCGTTTGCAGAATTTCTCTCACATGCGAATTACAAAGCAGAACAAAACTGACATTTCATAGTCAACGACCCAGCAGAAAACTAAATGACCTCACTATCACGACACGCTGACTATCTCTTTCTCTGCGTCCAGTTAATATACGTTTGTGTCTTTTGGGGCGCGTGGGCAACCATTCGAAATTCGACATAACCTGTGAACACTACTTCAGTACAACCGAGCAAAACCCACTGTCCGAATGTTCTCTACAAAATACACCACAAAAGCAAATACATGCTAACTGTCTACACCAAAATGCAATTATTACACTGAAACAAAACCTTGACGAATTGTAAAAAAATCTCAACAATCAAAACAAAACATCAAGCAGCGCCACCATGAAGCAGCGTGGACATCTATCGACTCATATACATCGATTTTGAAACAGCCACCCTTTGGAAGAAAACAATTGACTAATGATAAGCGTACTATTAAAGATTGATTGAATTAATTAATTTACACCGTAAATGTTGGTGAATCAACACAAACAATATCTGATAACACATCTAGGGATCACATTCTTTCATTTACAGGGAAAAATACTCCAATCGGTTCAGTGGAAGCTCTAAACGAAGCCATGGCAGAATACCATATTTTTTTAAATATATAGATTTTTCTCTTTGATCATCAATAGCCTCTAATTGTATAGAAACAGTTTATGCACCAGAAAAGATTTTACTGTTAACTTAAATTTGTGTACCAACTTTAATTGTTTAATGTCATCTGGCAAAGCGTTGTAAAGGAACGTACATGTATGTGGATTTCTTGTAGTGAGCTGTTGATACTAACACTTGATGAACGTGATTTCTACGACGTGTGTTGTAGTAATAAATATCAGTATTGCATGAAAATACGTTCCCACCGTTATGTAAGTCAGTTTTGACAAATATTACAGATTCATAAACAGCAAACGTTGTTTACGCGGCGTTACAGGCATCATGCCTAAATACTTGAAGATCAGAATGAGATAAAATTATTACATGGCGATTATTCGATTACGATTGTATGATGATTATTAGATTCTCATGCTTTTGAGTGTTTCTACTTTATTTTTGTACATTTACTTTTTACACAAAAGGTACATCCCAAAATATGAAGGAAGTGTTCGTGTTTGTGTATTAAACATTTAAAAGTTTGCAGGCACAGATATATGTTAGAGGGCTATGATATGGCATTTTTTACACGTTAATTATAATGAAATGAAGTGATCTAAGATAACTTGACTAAAATTAGCACGACTCTAATAAATATCAATGTATACATACCGACTGGAAATAAATAATTTTAATCAACAGAATATTAAAAGACGGTAAACTTTATGAGAAAATTATAAAAACTTACGATGTAACTCATCAACTCTATCATGTCCTTCCTTAAGTTCTTCTTCAGATTTCTTTAACTGGAAACGCAGGGATTCCAATTCTTCCTTCATATTGTCTTGAGATGTAGGATCTGGCTCAATTCTTTCAAGAATGATATCCACTTGTGTACCTGATAAAAGATAGTTTAAGGTTAAACAACGATACGATCCTCAAAAGGCAAGTCAACGCACCCAGGGCCAATGCACTCAGCCATTTCCGGTGGCCATCTGAAACCGGTGCAGGGCAGCGATGCTTCCAACACAATTCAATTTGCAGATTACAGCATAATTAGGTTGTCTTCCCAAATATGTAAGAACGATATCCAGAAGTTTCATCGATATAAACAAGTAGCATGTAAATATACCACTGATGTACTCGCAGGCAAAAACTGAGGCGTAATTACAATCTACAAAATGGAAATGTTTTGATACGCAGAATCAGAGTGTCCATGAGGTTATTTCTTTTCACAAAACTTTTGATTTTTCATTTATTTAGTCAAAAACTTTTAAAAGGTTATGTGACGTATAGGGGAGAAGTACAATATGCGCACGTTTTCTTGAGCTCCAGAATCACTTACCGACATTTTAATTACAAATAGTTGAACGGTTATTAAAAGTATCAAAACAAGCGGCGTTAGAAACTTTTAAAAACTAAACATTTTCGCTCCCGAGTTACAGAAAACTTATTTTCATCGATAAACCAACTGTAATTTTAATTTTTTGTATTGCTAACAACGTCACTTACCCCCGGCTCTACACGTACCTCTACTAGCGAAAGGCGAGTTCAACAAAAAGTGCGCAAAGTGAAATAACATTTATGCCCAGAAGCAAAACAAGAGGCGGAAGCAAAACACAGCATTCGCTCAATGGATCATGAACTGAACAAAACCCTAAACGAGATCGTCATTGACCCGGAAGCTGAAATACATTACAGGCATATTAAGTCATTTTAAAAATTATACAATACAAATGTAAACCAATAGCTCAGTCAAATTGGACAAATCGAGTGAAAAAAAAAAGGATTGTTTGGTGGTACCTATCACAGATTTTATTAAAAATCCAGAAGAGTGTGGGGGGTGAGCCCAAGGGATAGAGGCGCCGTTTATAAGTTGTTCCTAGTTTGTTTGTTTGTTTTTTTGCATGTATCTCCATTACTATGAATCCTACGGAAAAGCATGCTCTACACAAAATTAAAGTAGCCAAATTTTCCAACAAAAACGTTCGTTTACGATTTTGTTGTAAGATTAACCCTCTTAAAGTTCTAGGCTTGAAAAGTTTTTGTTTTTATTTTCGGCAAGGTCATTAATTAAATATCTCCTTCCCCTAGTCAATCATTGAGTGTGTTCATTATTGACACACTCTGAGTTACGGAGTAAAAGAGATTATTCTGTTTACGATATTTGTGTTCGAATAGTGTTTTATGTAATTCATATTTTGACAGAATACACAAATCTTTACCACATATTTGTACTTCATCCTTTTCAAATAACTATGGATTATCAGTTTGCGTACCCGAGGTCATCACGGACCCAATGACCAAGGATACTCGCCAATATGTACAAAATAAAGATTTAATTTCATTTATTTTACGTCAAAAGCTGTTAAAAACTGTGTGTGACGTGCTATGGGGAAATGAATTCTGTACACGTAACTGATCTTGGTTGTCCAGGTGACGCCGCGTCGAAGGCTGTTGCCGACGTTTCGACCACCCTTTCGCGATCTTCCTCAGGGCTGGTCTGATGGTTCACTGAATTCTGTGCACGTTTTCAAAATTCTCTCATCCCTAAACACTAAGTCATAAACAACTTGAATTTTGAATACAGAAAAAATAGCGTTTTTTGCAAGGATTGTAAAAAACACTGTCCGATGTGATAAAATCTATTTTCAAGGATAAATCAGCAATCAATTTGGGCTCTTAGCCATCATGTCCTTCGTCAAGGAATAATACTTTCTGCCGCGACAACATAGAAACGACAATTTCAATACCTATATTTCACACTAAATTCTAGAAGTCGTTCACCGATAATGAAGTTATCTTTGAGTCCAGAAGCAAAACAAAAAAAAAAAACAAAAAACAAAAAAAAAACAACAACAAAAAAAAAAAACGTTGGAAAAGGGAGTCACTGACCCGGAGGCTGCGACACAATACTTGTTACAGGTTGTTTACATTTATACAGTCGAAATCGTAAATAATGCTGTTGAAATTAATGTTACTTTCCTTCTGATGATCAGTATAGTCTCTAATTGTATAGAAAGAGTTATGCAGCAGAAACGATTTCACTTGGGATTTAACTTTTCTATTGAATTTAATCGTTTAATGTCATCTGGCTAAGTGTTGTAACATAATGTACATGTATTGTATGTGAGTTTTGTTGTAATGAGCTGTTGATAGCGTGACCTGATAAATATGATTTCTACGTCGAGTGTTATAGTAATAGACATCGGCGTTTTTTGAAAATATTTCCCCGCCCTTAAGCAAGTCATTTTTGACAAAAACTACATTTTTGACAAAAACTGTCTGTTGATTTACGAATCAATAGTTTTTGTCAAAAATTACTTACTTAAGGGCGGGAATATATTTTCAACAAACGCCGATGTCTGTAACTATAACTCCCGGCGTAATAAACATAATCAGGTGAGAGTATCAACATCTAACATCAAAAAATTCACATACAATACATGTACATTACTTTACAACACTTTGCCAGATGACATTAAACGATTAAATTCGATAGAAAAGTTTAAATCACAAGTGAAATCGTTTCTGCTGCATAACTGTTTCTATACAATTAAAAACTTTACCGAGCATCAAACGGAAAGTAAGATTAATTTTAACAATGACATTTAATGTATTATTTACTATTTGGACTGTATAATTCTAAACAACCTGTAACAAGTATTGTACCACAGATTCTGGGTCAATGACTCCCATCTCGATCAGGTTTTTCGTCCAGTTTCTCTGATCCTTTGAGCAAATGCTAAGATGGCCCCGTGTTTTGCTTCTAGACATAAATGTCATTTCATTAACTGTGCACGTCTTCTAGAATTACCCGAGGAATACAGTTATTCAAATTATCGTACAAATGTTGTCTCGCCACGAAATATTATTCCTTCACGAAGGATATGAGGGATGAAAGCCCAAATTTATAGCTGATTTACCATTGAAAATCGATTTTATTAAATCGAAGTGAAAATTTTGTTAACTATCTTTTGCAAAAAACGCTCATTTCTTTCTGTATTCAAAACTGAAATAGTATATGGCTTAGATTCACAGAATTATGAAACCGTACACACAATGCACTTCTCTCCGTAGCACGCCACAGACAGTTTTTAATTGTTTTTGACCAAAAATAAATAAATAAGACACAATGGTTTAAAGACAATAAAAATTGCCTACGTTTGACACAAAATTTCGCATGAAATACTCATATTTTTTAAAAATTGAACATCACATTTATTTTAGATATGGTTATGATACACACATTTCATAAAGAAAAAATATTTTTGTCATTGTAGTTGTAGGAAGACGCCGAAAGTTTTAAATTTTTCAATTTTCAAAAAATCAGGATTTTCAACGAACATAAGACCTGCGCCATTCTCTTAAATTCTCTTAAAGATGCGTAAAATGTGCACGTTAACACCGTAGAAAAGACTGCAAACAAACAAATATCAGTAAAGCAAAATATATACATTGTGTAGATCAACAACCGGCGAGTTACAGGGGATACTCTGTAGCAAAAGAATTGCAGAGATTAAGAAATGAAAAAAATAATAAAAAAAAAAAGTATCTTGGCTCAGGCATCTAAGAAAATTGGAAAAAAAATAATGATAAAAAAAAGAAAAAAATCTGAAAATGATAAAAAACGAGAACAGAACGTATGCACAAGTAATTACAGACTCAGAGAAACTGGTGGAAGAACAACAATATGATATTATTAATAAAACATTGCAAGTCATATTAGCAAAGCTCAATAACCAAGAAACCATGATTATTACCCTATAGGAGAAACTAAACATTCTAGAGTACAGCACCAAAGGAGCAATACCTAAAATCTCAAAAAAAAAATGAACAGAACACTTAAAATCATGTCTTGGAACCCTAATAGACTGCTGCAGCATCAAAATGAACTGCACACAATCCTTGATCTAGAGAAAGTGGATGTTTGATATCAGAAACCCATTTAACCAGGCATACTTTAATAAAGTTTAGAGGTAATATAACGTATACGTCTGTACATCCAAATAACACTGCCAGAGGACGAAGTGCTGTGATAATATAAGAAAATATACTCCATTATGAAGAAGTTAAATACGAAACAGAAGAAATACAAGCTACTACAGTATTCGTTAAAATCAAGAATTATCCATTAAGAATATGTGGTATTTATTGTCGTCAAAAATATTCATTAAAGAAGCATGATTATCTACATTTTCTTAATCAATTGGGAGACCAATTTATAATATGTGGAGATTTTAATGCCAAAAATACCTATTGGGGTTCTAGATTAACAACAACAAAAGGTAAAGAATTATTAAGTGCCATAAAAGTGATTGGTGGCAAAGCTCTGTCAACAGGTAAACCTACCTACTGGCCAACCGACATAGATAAAATCCCAGATCTACTAGATTTCTTTTTAATAAAAAAATGTATCATCTAAATACCTGCAAATTGAAAAATGTCACCACTTACGTTCAGATCATTCTCCGATTATTCAAATAGTGACTATTTGATTCACAAACAAACCAAACCAGCATTAGTTAACAATCGTAAGGGCTGGGAATGCTTTAATCAATGTCTAGAAGAAAAAATAAATCTCCATGTTGCATTAAAGACTAATGAAGAACTAGATAACGAGCTGGAAATTTTTAACGAAAGATATTCAGCAGTCGGCCTGGCAAAGTACTTCACAATTCAAAATAACAATAAAAGAGAACAACTACCTAGAAGAAATTATTAACCTTGTTATTGAAAAGAGCAAAATGAAGAGTCATTGGTAACAAACAAGAGCACCATACCATAAAACCAAATACAATAATCTCACTCAACAACTAAGAAGAAAGATAAAAGATATTAAAAACCAATGCACGAGTATGTATCTACAAGAATTGTCACCTGACAAGAACACTGATTATTCCCTCTGGAAGGCATCAAGAAAAATAACAATTCAAGCATCTCCAATTAGGACAAAAGAGGGCAAATGGGCTACGTACAAACGTACGAAGCAACGTACAAAAAAGCTGATAGATTTGCTGAGCATCTGAAAGAAATATTCCAGCCTCACGAGGAGAAAGAAAATGAAGAAGAAATATTTAATGAAAACCAATGTAGCCAGAAGATAACAAAAGTAATACTCCTGTTACAATAACTGAAGTACAAAAAGAAATACAAAATCTGAAACTTAAAAAAGCCCCAGGATTTGATTTAATAACAGCAGATGTTTTAAGGAAACTGCCGAGGAAGGGTATAATAAAATTGATATATCTTATTAATGCTGCATTTAGATTAAAATATGTACCCAGATTTTAGAAAGTGACATAAACTTTAATGATACTGAAACCAGGAAAACCACCACACGAGGCTACATCGTACAGACCGATCTCACTGTTACCTATTTTGTCTAAGCTTTTTGAAAACTTGTTGCTCAATAGAATGAAAGAGATTATTGAGGACAAAAAGTTAATACCAGAACATCAGTTCGGATTCAGAACAAAACTCTCCACAATAGATCAGGTGCACAGATTATGCAGCGTCATTGAAAAATCATTGGAAGAGAAAAAGTTTTGTTCTCCAATCTTCTTGGACGTGCACAGGTCTTTGACAAAGTCTGGCACAAAGGTTTAAACTATAAGTTGAAGACTGTTCCTCCCAAACAATATGCAGATCTTCTAGAATCTTACTTAACTGACAGGTATTTTAGAGTTCAACAAGACGATGCCTATATGGGACTCAAAGAAATTAAGGCAGGGTTATTGCAAGGAAATGTGCTGGGACCAATTCTATACCTACTGTATACCAGTGACCTCCCCAAACCAGAAAAGTGTCATAGGAACATTTGCCGATGATACTGCATGAAGAAGCAACCCAGAAGTTACAATCAGCAATAACTCATGTACAAAAATGAACCTATGATTGGAATATTAAATTAAATGAAAGTAAAAGCGTTCATATGATTTTCACAAACAGGCGTACTGAACACATTCCAATTTATAGAAACAACCACATTGTATCATATGCAAATACAGCAAAATAACTTGGCATGACATAAGATTGTAAGCTTCGATGGAAAGAACATGTAAAGAAAAAAGAGAAGAACTAAATATTAAATACAGAAAAATGTACTGGATAATTGGAAGATGTTCTTGCATTTCAATATACAATAAAATACTTTATAAGCAAATATTGAAACCAATATGGATGTATGGTGCACAACTCTGGGGATGTACTAGTCAGAGTAACAACGAAATTATCCAAAGATTCCAGAACAAAGTGCTAAGAAATATCATCGAAGCACCTTGGTATATAAGAAATAAAGATCTTCACAAAGACCTGAAAGTTGAAGCAGTGGATAAAGAAATACAAAGGTTCGCGAGAAAATGCGAAGAAAGGCTGCAACAACACGACAATCTTGAAGCAATTTTTTTCTCCGGGACAACATAGACCTAGTGAGAAGATTGAAGAGAAAAAAACCTTTCGAACTTGTGTAAAGTGAGGTGCCAAAGTGTTTTAAGAACTAAGATATAAAATAACAGTGTAAATACCAGTGTATCTACAAACACAAGGTGTGTTTTTGAATTCAATTTGAGACTAAGAGGACGCTAATGGGCTAGCTCTTAGAACAAATTTTATTTCATTGTAGTTTAGGTCAAAAGAAAATTGCTTATTAGTCTATAAGGCTAGATTGTAATGTTTATGAAAAAAAAATCTCTTAAATGTCCTTCACAGTATCCAATAACAAAGTTTAATCAAAAACGTTGGAGCCATTTTTTTGAACATTTTGAAAATGTCCCATGTGCTTCATATAAAGTTCCCCCAAAATTAAAATATTGGTTTCAAATTCAAGGGATTGCGACATCAGCCAGATCAATTGGGGAATATCAATTTCGGAGAAAATTGGCTGAACGGTTTTTCGGTATGAAGGACCCATAAAACATGGATTCTGGCTACACCACATGTTAAGGATTCGGAAGGAAATTTAGCAGCTAGATTTATCCACTTTTTCGTAACCAGAGCCATGTAATAAAAATTTGTCTGTGAAAAATTCGCCGTGTTTTCGGGCAGCATTACATAACTTTCTCTCTACCGCCTAAACATTAGTGAGAATGTAGAAAGGATAGGACCTAAGATTGAAGTTTGTGGTCCCCATGCTCAATTGACAAAGAATTGAAACGATAAGTAAATAATATTCATACGTGCCAGTCCCTTATTTTCTATCTTTGAGAACGATGTTTAAGGTACAAGGTTATCCAATCAAGAGCAATATCTTGAATTCCATATGCTGGTAATTTTGAGAGCAAGATGTTATGGTGAAGAACGTCAAAAGATTTCGAAAGATATAAAAATATACCAATAAATGCTTCGTTTGGTCTATTGATAAAGCAACATCCTTAAGAAAAAAAATTGCAAGTTAGGTAGACTTTGACTTTCTAAATCCGTGCTGTGAGTCTGAAAGCACTTCATTTTTCCCGAGAAATTATTCCCTTCCCATGTAGGAAAGATCCTCTAATATTTTTGGGAAAACTGACTAAAAGATAAATTAGACAATTATTTTGAATTTCATTTTCATTGCCTTCTTTAAAAAGTGTCTTAATTTTTGCTGTTTTGAAAATATCTAGTAATATTCCTGTGCATAAAAAAAACATTGAAAATGTGGGTTAACGGGGTTATAAAGACAGGCACACAAGTTTTTAATCAACAATCTAGAAATTCATTCCAATCAATATTTTTTTTAGTTTACTGACTATTCTGAGGAAAACAAGAGAAGTTTTGGAAATCAACATCTTGACGAAAATGTTTTGGGAAGAGTATGACGTTGAATTTACTGGTTTTAGTCCCTTCGTGAGATCAGCCGTAATTCTAGAAAAGTGTTCGATGAAGAGATTTGTAACTTTTACCCCGATTGCTTACTTCTCTGTCATTTTCCTTAAAGAACAAAACAAAGCAAAACAAAACTTCTATAAAGTATCCAGATGATGTGGTTGCATTTTTTTACGATATTCCGCATTGCTTAAGGTTTGTGATTAGCGTTCAAAATATCCTGATTATTTTTCATTATATTTGCCTGTACTAATACCTTCCTGCAAATGCTTTTGTATTTTCGGAAGTATGGAACATGGGAACAGAGTGATACATTATGTTTAGGAATAAACTGCGTAGCATACGTTTGATTTTACAGGATGTTTTAATTCCTTGTGTGATGGAATCAAAGTATTGCTTTTCTGTGAAATGTTTAATTTTCACTTTTTAAGTGCCAATCACACGTTAAAGTGAAATGAAAGTTTTGAGAAAAATGAATTATATTTTTCATTTTCTAACTCTTTTTTGTCTAAGTGTATACAGTTTTTGTTAATGAAAGTGCTTCACAGAGAAATTTGATGAAAAAAAATTATAAACAAGGAAACCTTAAAATGAAACATAAAACGTGCACAGCATTTTGTTATTACAAATATAAATACTGAATTTTTAATCATTATTAAATAAAAGATAAATAACGTGCTATCATTACTGACGGATTACCACTGGTAGTCATAAAATGCAAAAATTCTACAAACGTAAATATGAAGAAAATGGAGATGATAACCCAATAATAGCTGATTTAATAACGGTGCACATCCCATGAGCACATTCTCGTTAGCCTAGTCGCACACGCAAATGATGTTAGAGCTATAATATACTCTGTTTGCTACATCTTTTGTTGGATTCCTCATGTTCCTCATCAAATGTGGATGGTTGGCGTCAATGGGATAAACATCGATATAAACATAAAAACATTTTTATTAATTTAAAGAAGTTAGAAACTATCTTCGACATTGTATTAGAGAACTGCAATTTGTGTAAATTTTCTTCAGCTCTGGAATCCCTACTTTAGCTTTTATTCTATACTAAGATGAATTATGTACACAAGCAGGATTATGTATACAACAGGCCATTTCTGGCAACAATTGATAGAACAATATTTGCTCCCATGTAATAAAAGCTATTTGCAAAGGCAAATCACCTACAGACTTTGGATATTATCACTTATCGTGCCCTAGATGACAAAATCCACATTCTGCCACAAAATGATATTTTATGAGATATTTTATCATCATCTGCAAGGACCAATAAGTCTGTTACGGCTCTTAGAATTGCTCATTCCATCGACTAAGTGGCCTTCTCACATTTCGTCTTCCGTTCTGCTTATCATTCAGAACCATTCGAGTTATTCTCTTCAGACATTCTTAGTTTATGGTTTTTCCATTTCACTCTTTACTGTCTAATAATTTCATTTGCACTAACCATGTCCAATTCTTTTCTAATTTCTTCATTTTTTATGCGGTCCAAATGTTTGTATCTGGATATTTTCCTGAGAAATTATATTTCTGTTGATTCAATTCTCCTAATTTGATTTTCATTTGAATCCAGCATTCACTTCCCTATAGCAAGAGTAAGGTTTTATATAGTTTACTTATTGTATCTTTTCTAACTTTATTTTTCAGTGTTCGTGCTGTTGTACAACACAAATTTAATTTTACTTTCAGGTCACTATTTATTGTATATGTTATTTGTATTCCAGGTAATTAAATGAGTTAAACCGTTATATTGTTGCCGAGTTGCCGAGGACTATTTTCGTTCTTAGTGGTTCGTATCCTTTGAATGCCATGGTTTGTGTTTCCTCTATAGTCTTATTGTATTGTGTAGCTATATAATTTAACTTATATATTGTTTCTGGGATACTATCCTCCTCAGAACTTATCCTAGTCATCAATAAGAGTAGAGTTGCAAAATTTGTGTTGTTTATTATGAATTGTCTTTCTAAAATTTTAAGCAAGTCAGTTATGACTTCGTCAATATACAGTCGACTCTGGTTGTAGTGAACCTTTGGAGACTAATGTTTTTGGTTCACTACATCCGATGATGTCAAAATTAAACAGATTTTTTCCACAATGAGATAATGCATTAAACTAGAGCTATTAATACAGACATATAGCAAAATATATTAACGGCACAAAGCGAAAATATCAATGGCATCATTTGGCCTTAAAAAATCAATTATTTTCAATTGTTTGGTGCACACATTTTTCATTCCTAATATCTCTAGATCCTTCTCTAGAGTTTGTGCTCTCTTCATACTTGATTCTGCATTGTCCACTATCGCCAAGGATCCACCTCGCATATGCACTGATTGTGTGCCACTCTTCAAAGGCCCTTTTGCTTGCCATAATAATATACGAGATCCTTTCGGTAAAGCAATGGCGTAAGCCAGTAATGAAACCGATATCTTTTCCGCGCAGGGTATCGCTAGGCTGCGGGCTGTGGAAGTCGCACGCTTCCTGTCGCCTACATAGAGCACCACGCGCTATGTCGCCCGGAATTTCAAGTAACATGAAGTTTGAAACTGAAGCACAGTCGCAGGACACAGCCTGTGTCCGCAGTGAAATTGAGTGGCACAAGGTCACCAGTAAGGTCTTCATTTCGTGTCCGATACCTCCTTCTCAGGACAGTCTTCTTTGATGATAACTTCGACATTCTTTAGAAGCTGCGTAGTGTTGGAATTTGTGGCACTGAGGCGACATTTTTTTCCAGGACGTTGCATTTTCTACTTTCACAATAGCCGAGTTTCTGTGTTCACTATAAAACGAATCTTCTTGTGCTGATTTGTAATGCAAGTGAAACAGAACGAATGACCGAGAGTTCACTGTAGCCGGTGTCGACAGTATTTTCAATGGAAAAATACGTAGTGATTAAAATTTACTGAATCCCTTTGAAATTCTGTTTTACGAGTTATTTTCTTGCAATAACCCTACAACGAAACCTCCAAATCGGGGGTAATGACATTTGAAATTATTACCAATTTTAGAAATTCGCAATTCAGACTCATTCGATTTTTTGGAAATTGTATTTAAAATCCTAATTAAAAATTATTCTTTAAGCAGACCTGATCGGAGTCTACGTTTCTGAAATTTCCAAGAGTTTATATCAAATTCGAAAGAGGCGTTCTAGAGTGAGAAACAATTCATGATTTGGGGTGCATTCATGCAATCGCAAATACGTTTTACGTCTATCGATTTGTTTTATCTACAATTATTGTTTTCACATACATTGGTAAATGAACCTTCGTTTATTATTCCTATCGTTGCGCCCGCAAAACAGTGTCTGGAAAATTCCAGAATATTGAACCCTTCGATAGCTCAACTTGCCCTTGGGAGAAAATATAATTGACACTGTGGCTCTATGAGCCATCGTTTTGACGTAATGACGTTTATATAGCAACGCAAGTAGCACTATTGAATAGAGAAGATAAAAATAAATAATATGGCTTCTATTTATATTCGCCGTTAAACTGCGTCTCGGCGTTATTAAATTTGTCAGAGAATTTGTTTATAAGCTAATAACATAACATATAAACGCATTAAAATATTGAAACGGGATTTTAATGGCATAGGCAGTACGCAACAACTTTCACCATATTGCCGTTAGGCAGAAATTAATATTACAATAAATCCACGATACCGGAGTCTCGCTTAACCAAGGTGTGAGAGGCACGTACCAGTGGAGCGAGACACAAAATTATCAGCTATTGTCACAAGAGTGAGTGTTTATTGTATTAAAGTGTAAATTAACGTATCAACTGTGTCAGAAGAACTAAGATCTATTAAAAGTCAGCTGCATTGCGGCTGGTTTTTCATCACGATGGCATCCCCTCCCAATGTAAACATAAACAAAGAATCAACAGGTAAACAATATGTAAAGCAACATGGTAGCAAGAAGTAAATTTCTACTCCATTAGGGTCAAGACAGCAATTGAATCGTGAACATGAAACAGAAGAAAATTACCACAATATGCCTTGTTGTGAATTAATTTGCGCAATGATGCATTTACCTGTAAGGAACAGACCACATAAAACTCGAGCATTTAGTTATTTAAGCCAATTTTTAGATTGTTATTCGACAATTGGAAAGCTGCGAAACGAGTCCTGCTTTATTTAAAGGATCCTTGGATAAGGGGCTCATTTATAAGCAATCTTTCGATAAACCAAAATTGTTTGTTGATGCTGACTGGGGTAGATGCAAGGTGGATCGGAGACCTTGCACTGGATATGTTTTCATCAAGAATTGTACGGCAATAAGTTGGGGGTCTAAAAAGCAACGCACTGTAGCATTCCTAAAAACGGTAATATAGGTGTCCAAAAATTAGTTACAAATCCCGCAATCCAGGTTCGTACCAAACACATTGATATTCAGTGGCAGCTTGTAGGGCAGTGCTAGTGCGCCAAGGCACCACCGACAAAAAGGAAGGAAAAGAAAAATTTTCACTAAAATTGTGTATAAAATATTGTTTCTTCAAAATTGTTTTCGTTATAACAATTCATTTGAACGAGCATTTCGTTCCTCGATGGTCTATCAATACTCTCTTCAAACGCACAGGGCGCAGTACCATCTATCGGTCTCCTAAACACTCTAGCAGACTATATTGCATTCGTCGTTATTCCACGTCCTCCCACAAATTCAGAATTTAATCAAACAATAGAGCATAAAGTAAACCTCCCGTAAATCACCGTACCTCATCCCATTAAATTCATCTCGCCTTTAGAGCTTCTATCGTGGCAAAAAATGCACCTAAAACGTCCTAGGACGCAGCACTTCCGAGTTATGAGCGATTATTAAGTGTGTTGCAATAATCTTTTGTATGTCATCTGCAAACTTCAATTTTTACTTTCTCGCGACCAAGTAGAGAGAAAGTTATGTAATGCTGCTGGAAAAAACGGCAAATTCTCGACAGAAAAACTCTTAATACAAGTCCCTAGTAACGAAAAAGTGGATAAATCCAGTTGCTAAATTTCGAAAAATATCTCCTAACAAGTGGTGTAGTCAGAATACATGTTTTGTGGGTCCTTAATATCGATAAATCGAATGGCGGCAATACGTCTGCCCGTCTGTGAACAACGCTGGCGACTAAATCGTTCAATCTATTTTCTTCAAAATTGATATTCCTGAATCGATTTGGCTGATGTCACGGTCCCTTGAATTTGCAACCGGTATTGCAATTTTGGAGGGTACTTTACATGAAGCTCCTGGGACATATTTCAAATTACAAAAACAAAGAGCTCCAGTAATCAATAAAAATGTGTAATATATATATATATATATATATATATATATATATATATATATATATATCGTTTAAGAGAATGGTGCAGGTTCATGTTCGATGAAAACACAAATTTTTCGAAAATTTGTTCGAAAAAGATCATGCATAATTTTTCGAATATTTGAGTACTTTTCGGGAAATTTTGGGTGAAAATTCAGGCGCAAAAGTGCGAGCTATTTTAACATCATTAGTTTCTTCTGAAATCTGTTCGATGTAAAACTGGGGTGCAATTATCTATCCACAAGTTGCACACTTACAGGTCTTGTGTCGTTATACTAAATTATTTGCCCATTTTGTTTACGTGGACAGTGTATAAAAACAACAAAGTTTTTAGAATATCTGTACAAAAACTTTATTATTCGTCATTTGCTGAGCGACGTTTTACCCTATCTTCAGGCTACAATAAAAAGAAGAAAACTATAACAATTCTTAAAGGAATATAAAATAAGAAGTTCCCAAGATAAATGAATCAACATCAATGAAAACATTATTATAACGAAATACAGCACTCGGTATAATTTAACATATAGACTCACCATTATAAAAAACAATACAAGACACCAAATTAAGGAAATTATTAAAAAAATATGCACAATAGAGCGTGTGAACGCCCGTTCAGCATGGCAGTCATGATAATGCGACTTTTGCGAGGTAGTTGGAGAAGGGGGGGTGACTTCAAAATACTGTTACATGAAAAATATAAAAGAACAGAATATTCATGAGTTTCCATATGCATTAGAAGAAATTCTTGCATAAGTAAATGACAACTTTTACTTAAATATAAATGAAGGAAAAATATAAATGTGGCTAGCAATCATACAAATAATTACTCACCAAGAAAGTTCTATAATGCAGAGTCATAAAGGGACGTGAAAGTATTTGATTCCACCTGTATATTGAGACAATTTGATGTTTTTATATCAAGCATTTCCAGACCAACCTAGAATAATAATTCCGTTCCGAATCCAACACTTCAACATCTGTAAAATTCATTGAATGTCCACTGTCTAGCCCGTGTGTCGTTATTGTGTTGGCGTTTTTGTGTCGATAGTATTGTATAAATTCCCCAAAACTAACATCTTTCCTGAACGTATGATGTACTTATAGTTAAACAAATTATTATATAGCTTTTAAAAACATGATAATGTGCAACTACATTCCAAAGTCAAAATATTATTGGGTGCAACAACAATGAATACAAAACGGTAATAAACACTAAAATAAATGCACAGAATTGTTGCAGTCATTTTTCAAGTATATTTAAAGTCAAGGTGATTTAAAAGCGGGAAAATTGTAAATATGAAATTTATTTTTTTAACTACATTCCAGCAGTCAAAAAATATGAAAATAAATCGCAACTATTTGTGTTTAGAGAGGAACTTTTGGTATTTTTTTTTCGAGGCTGTTGCAGATTTCTAGGACAGTTAAAATTATTTTTTGTTATTTTTTTCAAAAATATTTTTTGTGTTTGAATTTGGGCCTGAGAAAATATAAAAAAATTATTTCTGATAAAATAAATTCTTCTCTTATGTATCATTTTTTCAATCACATGAAATAGTGTTAAATTGACGAAAAAACAACAACACATTTTTGGCTGTAGAGAGCTGTGGATGGTAGGACTGGGGTCAAAAACCTTTAAAAAATCTTATTTTTATGTTAGAGGTATAATGTAACTATGCCATTTGCAATAAGGGAACTTTTTACGATCTTATCCGGGGGTAATCTTTGTAGTAATCATATTCATGTTCTGCATTCTTTGCGGAGTTTCAATACGCACATTTTCCTATGACCATATTTGCGATATTATTTGTTGTTCTGGAAATGTATAAACAGATATTAGCAACTAATTGTTACGGATAATATTTAAAATATTAAATAATTATTTTTAAACATTGAAAAACTTGCGAAGGTATGTAGAAGGCTGTAATCTTAATTTGTATCCTGTTAAATTGTAATGTAAATCAAATCAAAGTAATTTTTCAGAGCAATTAGCACATTATCAGTTTAAATACATTCATTGATAATTATTAATAACAAGGATCAGACCATCAATAATCATCCCACATGTAATTACAGATCATAAAACAAAGTTAAAATGGATATTGCGCATTCATATGCCAATGTGTATTGAAAGGTTTCTTATGGTTCTACCACTGGATTAGCAGATATTAGCTACTAATTGTTACGAATTTTATTCAAATATACAGGGTGAGTCACGTAACTTTAGCACCTCCTGTAACTTGTGAACAGTTGATGATATTGAAATGCAGTTTTCACGGAAGTGCATGAGAAAATAGGGCTGATACGTGTATTTATTTCTATTTTATAACTTGTATTTTACGAGATATTTGAGGTAACTTTGTTTTTTCAAATGGAACTATACCTATTTTTTCAGTCTATCAAAAAGACGAATCCAATGATATACATAATGTCATATGTTAAATAAGGATATTTTTTAGAAATTTTGATTCTCTTGCGACCAGTTCTTAACGGATATTTTGAATGTAACACACTGCCACAGAAGGTCACGCAGCGCTCCACCAGCAAGCGCGCGCTCGGGAAAGGGAAGGGATCTTAGTATTTCAAGGTACCAAACATATCCCAAATATTCGCAAAACTGTTGTAGTTTTTTCCCTGAACTCTGTTTTCCATCCTTCCCCATTTTCAGACTTTTTTAAAGAAATGGAAGGATTAAAAATAAGGATTTATCGTAAGTATGTATTGTAATAAAATTGTTTATTACTTCAACTCCAGTTAATGGGGTTTTATATCACAGGGTATTAATGGGATCTTGAAACAAAACAAAATAAGAAAAATACCGACCGTGCAAAGAATATTGCATATTCTGAGCAAACAATAATAATAAGCGTAGAATAATAACACAGGGATAGAAACATCCATTATAATAATTAATCACTAAAATAAAAACATATTCCCAAAATTATAGTAAATAAAAGTAATCACTAGAAACGGACAAAACTGCATTCAGTCTCTCGTATCTCGTCCGACCTGTGAATCATTCTCGCTGGCCGAAGAAAGGAGAAGGGTCGTGGAGGGGGAAGCGCCCAGTCAAGGCCAAGGGAGTACACTGGCGAAGGAGATTCTATTTCTCTGTGGGAGGCAACGAGACAACGAGATTCTCGTATCTCGTAGGGTCAGAGTATTCTCCGAAGCAGTCCAAGCCGGCCGAAGTTCGGAAGAGACTTATGATCAAAACTGCTCAGTGTAGAGCAACGATTTCTTCCTAATTAATTGATTTAAATAAATACTCTCTAGCGTGATAACGAAACGTTTCCTTTTACTTTCATAATATTGAAGTATTACATATCGTCGTACACAAGTAAAGTAATAAATAAACAAATAAATAAATTAATAAAAAATAAAAGGAGATGGCTCAGCAACAACCGTATTATAGTGTATTCTTATTATTGTAAATGTTTTGTGTTACGGTGTTTACGTTTTGCATACTTTATATGTAAATGAAAACCTCACATATTTTAAACTTCGTAAAAATTGAATTATGAAATAATAATTATTGATTCCATTGAAGAGCACCTTTTCTTAGTGTCCTTCATCGAGTTATCTCCCATCTGACCTGAGAGATTACCTAAGCCTCTCTTCGTATTTCGCACGTGGAGAGGCTGTCAACGTAAGCGCCGCGTCATAGGCGTAGGATCGTTTCTTCTCTCCCCGACCCCTCCTACGGTGAACCGAGGAAGCTTTGACACCTCGATATGATAGGAGCGTGTAGAATATTTGGGATATGTTTTGTATCTAGAAATATTAAGATCCCTTCCCCAAGCGCGCGCTTGCTGGTGGAGCGCTGCGTGACCTTCTGTGGCGGTCTGTTACATTCAAAATATCCGATAAGAACTGGTCACAAAAGAATAAAAACTTCTCAAAAAATCCTTATCTAACATACGACAATATGTATATCATTGGATTCGTCTTTTTACGCTCTTCATAATAGTCTGAAAAAATACGTTTAGTTCCATTTGAAAAAACAAAGTTACCTCAAATATCTCATAAAATACATGTGATATAATAGAAATGAATACACGTATCAAATAGCCCTATTTTCTCATGCACTTTCGTGAAAACTGCATTTCAACATCTTCAATCGTTCAAAAGTTACGGGAGGTGCTAAAGTTACGTGACTCATCCTGTATAATAATTTACTTTAAACACAGAAAAACTGCAATAGAAGGTGGTGGTCGTAATTTGTATTCGGTTAAAACATAAAAGTGTAATATAATAGAGTGGAAACAAATTTTAATAGTAATTAGCACATTATCAATTTATACAAATTCAGTAATAATTACTAAAAATATGGATCAGACCTTCAAGAATAGTATAATCTTCTCTGATATAAATATCGACTCTCAGGACAAAGTTAACACGGGGCTCGCGTTTTGATAGTCCAACGGGTCATCATCGAATATCTAATTTGAAATACTTTTTAATTGTCCTACTACTTTATTGTCAGATATCAGCTAATAATTATGGATATCACTAAAAAAGAACATAATATATGATATTTTAAAATATGAAAAACTGCGATAGTACGTGGGAGTCCTAACTTTACTTTGTGAAATAAAAGAAAAAAAAACTATTTTAAAAACGCAACAAAAAATCGCGTGTTTTGAATTCAAATTCCTCATGACCACAGCAAACAATGACAATTGACAATTACTAAACGTACAGATCACACCTACAAGAATAATATAGTCTTTGTCAAATGTTGTGTGATCGTTGAACGAAGTTATGCGTGATAGAGCGGGCGCTCGCATACAGCCTTCGAGATCGCACCCAAGAGAAGTAAATTTTATGTAACTTTGAAATGATGTCAAAGCGCAGTCAGTAAATTCATGTTTACGAAATGATATGGCATTCAATGTAGATTTTTGTCATCTTTTAAGTGGTATATGAAACAAGTGTGTATGTAGAAATTCATTTTTGGACTTTTGGCCAGCTTTTTCGGGCTTATTCCGCAGTGTGCGACGCGATGGCTGCAATTTACGCCTATGAAAATAATTTCATATAATGAAACGGGAGCATTGACACAGATTCTTTAAAATCAAAAACAATAATTAAATTCATCTGAATACATTCTACAATACAAACACGCAGTGAATGCTTCGATTAAAGTTTGTCATTTAAATAAAATAATACTTGCGATGAAGCAGAGGCTCATTTCACAAATGCGAAAAAATCTTAATCTTCAGTTTACAATTATAACAGAGCGCATCGTACATGAATGTACGCACACTATATTTCGCGGGGTTTCGTGCTCCTGAAGGACCTACAAAACGTGGATTCTAACCACACAACGAATTAGAGAAAATAATTTACAACACATTGGAGCCAGCAATCCACATTTCCGTTATCAGGGACCCACAGAATGAGATATGCAGTGGAAAATCGGCACTTACTCTATAGTACCTAGTATTTAGCATAATACTTTCTCTATACTACCTAGTATACGAGAAAGTACAATTACCGTCGTAATTAGATAATGGTACGCAATGATAGCAAAATGGAAGGTTGTGCAACTATTTACCATATTGGTAAAATAATGGCATAACCTCGATGATTAAACTGCCATATTTTAAAACAAAATGTATCTCACCTGTTGAATCTGTAGCTTTCCCCATCTCCACTTCTACTTTGCTCTCCAATAAAGCACGACTGGTACTGTGAACATTAGAGAGACGATTCTGAATATTAGCCTCTTTGGTCAATGCATCGATACGTGCTTGCAATGCCCTTTCTGTGCTTGTTTGTTCTTCCAAACGAGCTGCAAGCTCCTGCTTTTCTTGTTCCAAGCGTTCACATGATTCTCGTCTCTGTTCTTCTGTTTCCTAAAATATATATACATAACAATGAAATAAATAGAAGATTATAAGCAAGTTTTCTATCCTCTTAATTTCTGAGTGAAAACATCACTTTAAACATTCAGAGTAAGCATAAAACAGAATTTCACGCTTACTGGGTGAAATCAGTCATCGTTTCACTCGGTTTTATTCTACGCAAGTGATACAATATACTCTTTCGGTTTGTGTGAAAAATTCACTCGTAGCTGACGAGTGATCTAGTTCTACGGCGACATTTCACTCGTATTTCGAGTCAGTTCAACGCCTTCTGGGAGGAAGTTGGAGCATGTCGGGAGTTAGTCGGGAGCAGTCTCCTCTTTCACAATGAAAAATATTGCGCGCAAAAGATATTCATTGTACACGTGAAAGAGATGTTTGAATAAGTGAAGAATAACTCAGTATTTGCTATTTGTTTGTACTTGCGGTACTTGTAATTATGATAGCGAAAAGCGAATTTCACAGTTAAGAACTTAGTTACTATCTGCGAGGTGTTTGATGATTTTGGGAAGGTATTTCGTGTGTTTTGTTTCAATGAAATAAGAGTGTGGATGCTTGACAAATATATGATTTTAAGATAATATAATTATCAAATATGAAAGTTAGTATACTAGTAGATAATATTATGTGTATTAGAGTTCAACAAAACAATGAGCAATCAAAATACTCTTAAGGTAACAGAACAAGTATTTTAATAGATAGGTAGTCATGATTTTTAGCATATATATTTTTTGCAGTCTTCATAAATAGTAAATGATATATTTGTTCTGAACAATATAAAATGTGATAAACGACTGTCAGCAAGCATGCAAGTAACGAAGAAATGTTTGCTGATGGACTTTCCTGCACTATTCCAATTTTCACCATGGCTAAGCATAACTGTTTCATCAGCATATAACTGTATCTTTTGACATATTTATGAACAGATCTACTAAGGAATATATATTTATGTAGGAACATGTACCTCAGCAAGCGAGACAGAGGTTTGATGACATTAATAAAAGCATCAAAGAATTCTAACAGTCACGGGGTTGTTATGAATAGTTCGTTATGACAAATTAGATGTGCTGAATCAGCAATTATACAAAGATCACATGATAAAACATTTTTTTGAGGTTTGAGCAAGTTGCTATATTTTATCTTAATAAAGCAGTAATAAAAAAATTGTTTAAATAGATTAGAAAAAGTAGGTCTTAGTAAATATTGTTAAAGTGTAAGGATAAACAAAAATTTTTCAAAAAAAAAAATTATATCAAAAATTTAATTGATTTTTTTAATTTACTGATTGAATTTAATAAATACGTAACTCTTGTGTAAACATATATTGATAATTTACAAAATGAAAATATTGTATCATTTAATTATTACTAATAATTATTAGTAACAATAATTAAATGAACTTGCAAATAGTAATATTTCTGTTGTTAATTCTATAATTTTCTAAAATAATGCCTATAAAAGTCTTTCAGAAATATTTAAAACTTTTTTCTAAGATTTTTCAAAAACTTTTCTAAATCTGTTATTTCATTAACATTGAAATTAAATTTGAAAAATATAAATATAACCCTTGATTTATATTATTAAGTGAAAGTTCTTCTACAGTTAAAATAGCAGATTTTCATTCAGTGTGAAATTCCAGTGATGCTCAGCTTCCAAACTCAAGTGTTTTGCATTCAATTTTTTGGGAATTTTTTAATTATTTAAAAAAATATTAGTTTGAATATATTGAATACCAAATTGTATTTCAGAAATTGATATTAAATATATTTTTTTATTAAATGACTTTCTTGTCGTATTTATTTTCTGCTTTATTCGTTATTAATAGTCTCAATTAATAGCATATATAGAAACGAATGTCAAGTAGTTTAGCCACGACCAATAAAACATTTTTAATCTTTTGAATCAGGGATTCTCAACTTCTGGTTCCCTGCGTGAACCCCCAGGGGTATGTGGCAGTCTTGTAGAGGCCATGTGAACAACTCTTAAGAGAAAATTTGAAGTTTGAATTTGTTCACAATTATGTCTGGGCCATTAAAAGGATATCCTTTTTTCTACATTTATGTGTAAGCAGTTTTCCATTGATGGTCGATCTCAAAAATAAAATACCGCTAAAAGTTCAATTTGGAGACAGAGGCTCACCTATGTAATTACAAATGTTGGTGATTCATAATCTCTAAACTCCAGATATAAAATATTATTTTCTATTCTATAAATAACATAATTGTAATTTTAATGGATTACTGTATCCTTTAATTCTCAGCAGTCAAAGACTGTTTCTAATTAAAGGGTACAATAACCCATTAAATGTAAACACACGGTCACACGAAAAAAAACTTACATTTAACATTACCTTGTTTAAATTGAGCCTGAAACCTAATTCATGTATAGTCATGAACCCAATTCATGTATATTCATGAACCCAAATCATGTACTCCTTGTACAAGGCTCAAAAGTTCGAGAATCTTGCTTCAGAGTATTTCTTATACTCTACTTATAAGTTCAAAATTCTATTGTATTCTGATTATCTTATCAGGTAAGGGTGTTAGTGATATTTGTCCTTTTTATTTACTGATGCAGATAATAATGGATATAATGAAGACAATAAGTTTACTAAAGGGTGTCGCATCAATCACTTGGCCATTGAGCAGCTTCTGTTATTCATGAAAATATCTCATGAATGTGTGAAACCTAAGGGCAATAATTTCTTGCACTGAGCACAAGTTGTTCTGAATTGTGGCCCTGGTATCAATTTCTATCACATTAGAATCTGACTATTGAAAAGTTGTCAGAATGTAATTTTTTGTGTGATAAGTCAATAGCTGCCCAATGTGCATTGTGAGATTTTGTTTCTATATGGATTTGTTGATGACATTATTTTATGTTTGCATAATTTCAGGAAGACTAATATTTAAAGTCAATATAATTATTGTAATTATTATTTGGGGACATTGTTGTATATTATATGTTGTTTGTATTTATTATTTAAATGATATAATGTTAGAGTTAAATATGTTTTACTTGGCAAAATAAAATACATGAATATACAATTCTACACAATTTAATTGGGATCAACTTAGTTTCCAGGCAGGTGCTGAGTTAGTATGGTATTAATGCTATTTACGCAGCATGTGACATGTTGTTTTATTTAACATCAATGCAAATGTTCTTGATGAATGTACTTCCGGGTGACTATTTTATTAGTGCCTCGATCGCAGAAAATTTGGTTTCGCCGACGGGCCCACACTTCACCGGGGTATTGATTGAGATCAATCCATAGGACTCTTGTGTGCAGAAGTGATGCGAGTGCCGAGAAGTTAACTATGAGGAACTAAAATCGGGTTCTCGCTCAGAAGAGCGGAAAAATGTTGTTGGTTGAAATCAGTTTTGCTGGTGTGTAGTAGTATAATATTGCGGACCATTTATAACCAAAGCGAGAAAGTATGTGCTTTGGCATCACCACTAATTATTTTTACTTTATTAGCGTTTCGAAACTGAAACATACCTACCCTCAAAATGGCCAGGTGCAATGGACAGCACTAATGAGCTCCTCAGTGCAGTGTAGGGCGCCCCAAGTGTGCCTTCGTTCCATGTCATTGTGGAAATGAAACTCGCGCTTCTTTGCGCTGGTGCGCCCTAGCGGTCAAATGGAACACGGAAGTCGCCCTGGGTGCGCACTAGTGCGGCGAATGGAAAACGCTATGAGGTCGGGGCCAACGAGACGACAGATTCCCACGAAACGGGGGTAGCCATGCCGCGTGGCAAGTGTAACTGACACACAACGATAAATGTAAACGAAAGTACGTATGACGATAGCAACAATGGAGTCAGGAACGAATGCAAACATTTGAACAGTAATATAAGAGAATGTGCATGTTGTTTACATGCTTGATTTCGGGCCGCCTCGGCTCGCACCGCTGATCCCTGGTTGCCCGCTGGTTCCAACGTTGTCAGAGATGCTCGGCCTCGCTGCGAAGGCCACCTCGTAGCGTCCTTGGTGTTGATCACATCACGTTATATGATTTCTGCTCGCTTCCTAATTATCGTGCTTCCGCGTATCGTTTATCATTACTTTAGTTGTTCCTAATACAGGGAAAGTGTTTTTGCACGTATGGCTTTCGTGGTCACCACCCGCTTAGGTAATTACTCGCGCGCCGTTAATTCTCTTCATGAATATTCAGAGACCTGTTCTTAGAATCGGATTTTAATAGTTCTTGTTCAATTTAAATTCCTGTTTATGATAAACGTTGCACAATATTCCCTTTTCTAACACACACACACTTCACCCACCGCGTGTTCACAGGGTTGTCCGTTTTGTTTCACCCCTTGACCTCACCCCTGACAGTTTTCCGTGGTTTCCACGATCACCACCAGGCGAATGCCGGAGCAGTACTCTACCAAACGGGCCACGAACCGCGCGTGATCTGTCCTTCCTCGTCCTTGTCCTATCTTCTCCCATTACACACACACACTTACACTAACATGCATTACACTTCCACATATTCCGGGAAACCGGTCGTGAGCTTAGAGCTTGTCCCGGCTGGGGCGGTGCCCCGCTGGTGGGAGAGTCCTTGTTAGGGGGAAACCCCACTAGCCAACGGTAGGTCGGCACAGGATCTCGCCATCAGCGGGTGAAGATCGCTGCCATCTCCCGAGAAAAAACATTCACTACACTAACGGGAGTAATGATCAAAGCAGTTGACGCGCCCGGAAACACGAAAAATCAATCAATCAATTAATTCACTATCACATCAGAAACAATGGACCTAGGGATGTTTAGGAGTGTGGAAATCTTGCGTACAGACTTTTGACACGACTGACACCCAATCACCTGACCACGTGCGAAGTCCCTGAGTTCCACGGAGCGTCCCATTCTGCTGTTGCACGGTGACTACTGAGGTCGCGGAGAATGCGTACCTGACGGTAGGTGGGAGCACAATGCACCTAAGATGAAAAACGTATGTTTTTGGGGGGTGACCGGATACTTTTGATCATATCGTGTATCTGATTTTTACTACATACCGCGAAGGATGCGGATTTCGGCTCAATTATCCGTAAGATCACTCCTGTTTTCACAGCACGTGGCCGTTCCTTCCCGTGGCGTTGACTACACTCCCTCGCCGGTCTTTCTTTTTATCGCGTTGCTCCTTTGTTGGCTCGTTCTTCACCTAACTCGCCGCTCCACAATGCGTCATTTTGGCCAACTAGCCAAAAAAAAAAAATCCCAAATTCTTGACTGAATTGAAATAGTAAAACGTTACATTCCTGTGTACTAGTGTGTCTCAACTATGTAAGAACGTTGTTAGTTTTCTCTTGAAGATCACATGAACCCCATCGTGCATGTTCAAACACGTCTATCGCCGCTTCGGCAGTGCTCAGCTGTGAAAGACCTTTTTCAGTCTGTGAAGTTCTTGGTCGGGATACATCACATGTCTCATTCTGCGATTTGTGGGTTTCTAGTAGTGGTTTACATGGTTTTACGTTTATTTTTATGTGGATAATATTTAGGAATTGATTTTTGAGCCTAAAAGCCTTAATGGAAAAGGTGAGCGATTTCTATTAAATCTATTACACGTTCTTTAAATTCAATTAATGTGTTATATACCATTATACACATTTCGAGCCATATACATTTTAAAACTATTAATTTGGGTTCTTAATCGTGAAAAGACTAGCTGTTTAACCTGCTTATCTAAATAATACACGTTTTTACAGAAGGGCTCAAGTTATCCTCAGGTTATTTGAAACATGGGTAAAAAATTCAATCGATGAGAGATTCGAAGCTGGATTAAATGCTTTCTTACGTGAATTAGGGATTGTAGAACCTCAAAAAGAGTTGGACAAAATTAAGTCTTACGTTTGATGTATTTGTCAAAAAATTGAAACCAGATGGCAAAATTCCGTGAGAAGTAAAGAGTCGTTCCTTAAATATAATTCATCCTGGCTGTAAGAAACACTTACCCTTCCTGATTACACACCAGTGTTAGTCCCAGGCCCATAACAAATAAACGTAAAAATTATAGAGCTGGAAGACCTAATAAGTCCTACAGATGCTGTGGGATTAAAGCTAAAATCATAAAATTGAAACCTATTAAAATAGGAGCCTTCTAGTTTACACGAATTATTCATAGCCATTGAAATCAAACTAAGGAAGGACGATAAAAGAGATTCGGCAACTATAGGAGCTCGGTGATGCCTCTTCCAATAGGGGAACTACAATTAAGAACACTCGAAGATCCATTATTCAAAAGCCTCCATCATTGCCAGTTTATCAGGCACATGCTTTGATGGTGAATACCAGTGGCGAAGCTGAAGGGTAATCTGGGAGCCCAAATTATTTTTCAATAAAATCTGTCGTTAAGTGTGCCATTTTTCAGTATTTTCTTTCACTGAATCGTTTAAGAAAATTAAATGTTTTCAACTTCCTTTCCCCGCTTCCGCGCGAGGAAATTAGCAGGGCCGCAGAGATGTACTCTTTGGGGCCGGTAGCTGAGCGAGGAACTTGCCAGTGGATAGACACCGGCTGGCTCTGCCGCGCATGCGCAAACGAGGGAGCGTTATCTCCCGCTCACCCGCACCATAGACATATAGTACTAGACTGGCAATGAACGATTCTTTTTGAAGCCAACTGATTGCGCCCCCCGCCATATTGGGTCACTACACTATCACTCATGGACATATACTGCTATATGTCAATGAACTCTTAGAAAATCTATGAACACAAATTTTCGACGTACAGTTGCTAATAAAAACTCCAATATTGAACAGAAAATATTTTTGGGAAATAAAACAATATCAAAGTTTTAAATCGGTTTTATTGCTTTATAGTCAAAAACAGAACTAGTGTCCATTCTGTATCGACATTTAAGAGGAGGATAAAAAGCTACATTTAAATATCCAGAAGCAAGGCAAGGGACCATCTCAGCATTTGTTCATGGATCAAGGGAAACTGGATGAAAACGTGATCGAAATGGAGGTCAGCTGACCCAAAAGTAAATTACATTCTTTACACATACAATGACGAAAATGTTGGGAGCAAACACCAGATGCAGATGTTGGTTGCCAGTTTTCCTTCCTAATGGCATTAACCCATGCCTTTCTGCAATCTTCTCGCTTTGGAAAAGTAATCAAAATCAGAACAAAACAAAAAGGCATTAGAGGTTAGGTTTACAAATCACTCCTCAGGAACTTTAATCAACACAAACTTATTCTTTTCTTACTCAGTTTTAATTAGTTGTTTAATCATACAATCTTAACAAAAATCGTCAACAGTCAGTAAAATTCAGTAACTAGATAAAGAAAAGGTAGTAACTTACCGGTGTATTGAAATTCCAATTTCTTTTCCCTTGTGTCGCGAATTCGAAAAATTGCATTCAAACACGACGCAAGTATTCACCATGGCGGTGGAAGTGAGTCAGAAATCACGAAACACAACGGAAACAATTCGAAATTAAGAAAAAAAGCTCATTAATTTAACACGTACAGCATAGGCAGCGAACGAACTTGTAGTGACAAAAGATGGCGACGAGCGCAAGATTTTGGCTTCACTAGCGTTAATGATACGAGATAGGACGTTGCCAGTCTAGTACTATATGTCTATGAGCCGCACTCACTAGGCTGAGAGCCTAGGCCTCCAGGAGGCACGGACTTGTACCGCGATACACGTCCACGTCTCGACAAGGCAAATTCACCTGATCACCTGACGTTGTGGGTGAAGTAAAGTTGTTTATGTGATTTTTGTTCGCGTTTTCTTTGTGAAACAATTAACGAAGCTAAAGATTTAGTCTTATAGAGAATGTCCCACTGACTATGCGCCAGTCCCATAACTTCTGAACAGTTCACGAGATCGAAATGCAGTTTTCGCTCAACAATGTGAAATAATGAGGCAAGTAATATGCCGTAGAGATAGAAATAGTAGAAATACATAGTAATATACTGTATTAGATATAAAGAGACTATTGAAATCTACATCAAAGCAGACACGGCTATAAATGAAATTTCAGGGTTAGAATAACACAAAGATACAAAATTGTGTCTTTTAAAATTATTGGTACAGTAGTGACTCAGATGGACTATAGGTTTCAAGATTTTGAAAACTTTCATTTTATTGAATTTCTTGACGAAAAGCAGTTTTCCACATACAAAGCGTCCTTTCGTTCAGAAACGTTTTCTTCCTTAATAATACATTATATATTCTTTGACAGTGAGCAGCTTCGAAATGAACCGAAAAATGTATACAATGATAATGCAAAATACATTGTTGCAGATTTTTTGCTGAAGCATTTGTTAGAAAAATTGGTCTAAAAAATTTATCAAGAGACCGTTCGGTTGATACAAATCACTCTTCTGGTCAGTACACAGGCTATCGAGAAGTGTCTACTAAATTAACTGTCCAGAAATTACGGCTTGAAAGAACAAATTATCGACGTTTTTGCTAAATGAGAAAACCGATGAATGGAGCTAATTTACAAAAAAAAAAGCAAGATAAAATTTTCATAATACCCAACTGCAAGACTTCGCCACTGGCGAATACCAAGCTTTCAACCCGCCAGTATGTACAGATACACCAAGCGAAAGATTCAAATTGTTGTTTCTGTCCCCTTTATCACAAACTGAAGGAAGCGAAACAGTTATGCTATTCAGCAGAAATTACAGTTACAGAAAGAACAGCTGAAATTCCCCTCCAAACATTGATCACACGGACATTTAAAATATCTTATGACAATTAAAATGACATCAATGTTCAAGAAGTAACAGAGAATTTACAATCGCTTTAAACCACATCTTTTGAAATAATTAATAAGTTGGGTTGTGGTAGGTCTCAATAAAACAGATATAAACAAATATTTTTTAAGAACAATATACTGGGTTGGTTTAGTATTTCAATGGTACCTATAAAAAATAACAATGTTGCTGATGAGATTGAAACTATTATTTGGGACAATCCAGCTTCTGCGACAAGATTTTGCTGACCAATTAAATTCATTTTCGCCAAACAAACTGTAGATTTAACAACTTTAGAATTTGGTTAATTAGAGTTGAAAGTAGGAAACCTTGGATCATCCATAGTGCCCATTAAAGGCACCGAATTGTCTATGCGAGTTATATTGGTAATGTATGATTGATTGGTAAAGTATGCAATGCTATTTCAACTCATCCTTCAACAATGACATCTTATTTATGTGGAGCTAAACCGAGCGAAATGAATGACTTTCACATTGTGACAAACAAAGAATTAAAGAATGAATGTCTTACCTTCGGCTTGTCACCTTTTTATTCGTTAAAAATGTTTTATTGCATTTTGCAATTTCTTATCGAAGAAATTCAAACGTGAGCGAGATGAGAAGAAAATAAAGGGAGTGACGAAAAAGAAAATCATCAAGAGCAGATACGAACATTGATCTGCTCCTCAAGCTACCTATTAGCTCAGATCCATTTATTTCGAGCTTATGCATCACATCTACAACTGCACCCAAAAAAGTGAAACGAACTGAATCAAGGAATGAGGCAAAAGAGACGGTATAGCTCAGAAGAAACTCTGTCAGACGAATACATGAATGAGTAGTGATTCACACTAATTTGTATTTGTTGTACATCCATCTCATTTTATTTTTTGTTTTTATTTTTTTCATTTTTCGGCTTTTTATTTGTTTACTTCCATTTCATTTTTCTTGCAAAGAAGTTTTGTAAAATTCAAATATTACGTCCAATAATGTTAAACAAATGTAACGTTTCAAAAACGTCTACTGTCGTGAGCACTAATACAAGTATTCAAATTTCCTAAATATTTAAAAAAATATTTCAAAAGCATTTTCAGTTTTACAAGCAAATTTATTTATTTGTGCATTATTTACGCATCTGGCTTCCAAAACTACAAGTAATTCAATTCAAAGAGTTATTATTTTTTTCCTTCTAGATCGTCAAAATTACTCACTGTGCCTTTAGCAACGATGCCCGCGCGATTCAATATATATATATATATATATATATATATATATATATATATATATATATATATATATATATATATATATATATATATATATATATATATTTGTGGCGGCACAAATATTCTCCTAACCAAGAGAACTATTCATAAGTAATATTTTGTGATATTATTACCAGCCCCAGCCCCCTCCGCGCCACAGGTTATACAAACTATGCGAACCTTTCAACCACTTGGGATCCGCCCGACCCTACGCGACGCTGGACATAAGCAGTCTTGCGTACCGCACTCTCCCCAGACCGACCCACCCCACTCCAGCTGGGCGCAATTTTTAAACTGTTTGCTCGTTGTTGCATCAGAATCCCCTTTTGAAGACATAAAATAAAATTAATCAGCGAGATTTTGTAAAGACGTACTTGTACATCGGCGGGTTGCTGGATGACGAATGAAACAGTTGCTCGCTAGACTGAGTTGCACGTGAATGGTTATCATGCAATTTTTCAATTAAAATTTATTTCACTTGTTTCGTGGACTACATTGCCTCAAGTTGAACTCGACCGCTTTATGTTCGTGCGAGTTAATTTTATTAAAGCAAAATTTCTGCTACATTGTTTAAAGTCCTGATTGTTCCGAGAACTATCATAACTTGCGACACTCATAAAAGACTGTCTCGTGGCGAGTGCGTAATTTGGCGAAAGAAGTGTTGCGCGTGAAACCATCTGCTGTCGATGATCTCTGAAGACAATTTTTGAAGGAAACTCGACGCGCCTGGCCATCCACAAGGGCGCCCCCGGCCGCATATTAGCATTCCTTACCTTCATTCGGAACCAGAAGAAAATAACGGTCCTTGATTGGTCAACGTATGAAAATGGTCGAAACGGCAGATTCAAATGAAATCACATATGGAAGCTAAAAGGTTACCTTGCTTATGTTTTGATATTGTATTTTCTTCGATCGGCAAAAAAACATAGTCTAATGAAAATTATGCCAATACTTTGTTCTTTCCATAATAGACCTCCATAAATACTTTTTGTTATGCAAGAAAGTCATTTTTCACAAGATCATCAAGGAAATCGTCTATTTGTTTTAATATTTTTTTCACATCCTTTATTTTCTTATTTGGTCCCTCATTTGGACAATCAGCTTCCAAACGATTATTTGCATATGCGCTTTGACCCATTAAAAACATTTTTATTTGATTTTTTAAAAGGAATTATTGATGGGGTTTTATTTATTATTACGAGTTGGGTTTAAAGGAAATATTAGAAATTTTGTTTTATTTAATGGCCTTACTTATATATATTTTTTATGTTACAGCATGAATTATAATATTAATTAAATTTTATTTTTTTAAATTTTAATAAATGTTTTCCTTTGTATTTACCAGTATTTGTATGTTATAAATGTTTAATGTTGCATGTGAAATAATAGTTTTCACTGTAATTTACTTCCTCTATTTCATTATTTTGCTTATTTCGTTGTCTTTATTTTACTGCTGGACATGTGACATTTTTACTGATGTACTACCAATCATATTTAATACTTTGTGTATGATTAGAACATATTGCCTTTTTATTTTACTAGTATTATCAATCTTTTATTATTTAACTTAAAGTGATGTTTTTACTTTAATGTTGTTACCATGAATTGTAGTTGGATAATGATAATGGGGTTGAACATTTTGTGACTTGTTAATACACAAGTATGTACTTTCACTTCTCTAGGTCTGACAGGTATTCTTGAATAATGCCTTTTGCATAAATCAGGTATTCACAACCCATTTTCATGCATCAAACTCTTTTAAAACAATGATTTCCTTCATTAACCTCAATGTCTTTTTCTGGAAAATACAACACACAAAGTAATAATAAAGTAAATAATTGTACATAACTGACTTCATAACAAATGAACAGAAAATACGGAAAAAAAAATTCAAAAAAATGGCTTATTAGATTTATGTTTTATTATTTTGAGTAGTACTATTATAATGATCAATTTTTAGAAATATAAATTAGCAATCTTTTAAACTTTTACATAAAAACAATTAACAACATTTTTTGTTATCAATAGAATTTTGATTATAGCAATATGGTGCATATTGGGCTATTGAAAATATGTTGGTGCATATTCATCTATTGCAGTTGGCTATTGAAAAAATTGAATTTGGCTATTTGCATATAGACTTAGAGCCTTCTTCTATATTAAATATGTGTAATTATTGTGTTGAAGGAATACAGATGTTTTTTATAAACATTGCTGTTTTAGTTAATTTGACTTTAGTGTTCAATCTAAACAATTGAAGTCTGATGTGAGTCCTGATAAAGTCAATAAGGCACAGATTGCAATGGAGACTTATGAAACACAAAATATTTCAAAGGCTACACATTACAAAGAAATAAAAATATTAAATTAAATTTTTAAATACCTTTGCCATATTTTTTAATAAGGCCCAAAACCACTAAAATGAAGTAGACTACTTGTTAAATAATTCTTCATTCAAACAACACACATGTTCAATTTTATTTAAAATGTTCTTTTTCTGGGGAAAATGATTTTAGTTTCACACTATTGATAATCTCAATTGAACTTGAAAATATCAACATTAATTGCAATAATCAGATCAGCCATAAAACAGTTTAACAAAATCAAAATGAATGTAGCCACCTATAAACGTAAATATTTGGAATTAAAAAAAGAAAAGAAATTAAAATAATAATAATAATAATAATAATAATAATAATAATAATTATTATTATTATTATTATCATTATTATTACATGTATTATTTTCTAGTACATTACAAATCTCTCTCACACAACTCTCAGATTTAATATAAAATGTTGTCTGTATATATTAGAAGGCAGAGGATTTGAGGAACATAACTCTCAATATTGTAAATGAAACTTAAGTTCACTTCTGTGTAAATACAGTGACAATGGGTAAATTCTTGAGTCTTGGTAGTGCAATAGATTTCGTGTTCTCGCACTTAAAGTATTTATATAGTAGTTCACTTGTAAGTTTTATGAATCGAGTTATATTGAGGCAATATTTATTAATTTCATTACAGCAATGTATTTTGATTAATTAGATAAACTGAAAGTAATGTGATAAAAAATAATAATGTTCCTATTTCCATGTTGAATTATGATCAACAGTATAATATTAAACTATCATTATTGTCAGAGAAAAGACAAGAATTCAAATAACATTGCATTTGTGTGTAGTTTGTGTGCAAAGTTATTTAACCAGTAACTCTCACTTCATTTATTTTGGTCAATGATAAGAAATATGTTGAACATATTTCAAACTTAAATTATAATTTTTACTTATTTATATATTTGTTTTGCTTATAATATTATTACTTAACTTTATTTAATATTTTACTTTTTTTAAAATTTGCTGCGTCTACAAACTGTCTACAATCCGTCTACAAATTGACGCAACGCGTCTTCAAGCCCCTTAAGGGGCGTTGAGCGCTTTGTGCTGGGGAGTAATCCTCCATTACCTATAAGTCATGTCACGTCACGTGGCAGTCAGTTATCAAGAGGACCGCCAGGTAGCATCTCCGCGCACGCGCCTTTTGCTACGCGCTCCTGCGGCCAGAATTGGGAAGGAATAAGGATAGGGGTAGGGTTTAGGACACTTCACAGGGGTTGGACTAGCGCTTGTGAAGCAGCCAAACTAGTTGTGTTGGAACAAATTTCACATGAGATTCGACTGGAATCGAACCCGGATCTCAGTAGTGAAAGGCTAGCGACTTCGCTATGTGCCAAGAGCGAGCCACAGTAGAGAAGTTTGTAATTCCCCTAGGCCTATTAATACACAGTAGAGGAGATTGTAATTCTCCTAGGTCTTGAGGCAGTGCTATAAAGACTTCAGAAATATGGAAAATATTTCAATCTTTTAACAATGCCAAACTGTCCTTATCATGGCTCTTAACAGATTTCATTTCTTTTATTACACACAGAGTCAAATTAATTAAAACAGCATTTACGAAAAACATGAATATTTCTTCAATACAATAATCACACATATTTAAGAAATAAGGAACTTATAGAAGTCTATTTGGAACAATGGATGCCCAGATATATTAAATTGAATGTTTCAGAGCAGTAATGCACATTGGTGGAAATATTTCTTGAGTGATAATAAAATACACATATGTAATAAAGAATTTATAAAAATCAGTCGTTTGAGAAGAAGAGTCAAATAGCAACAGAACTAAGGTTCCAAACAAAATATTTCTCCCCCGTAAAAATTAAATAACTACACAAGTGCAAAAAAAGTGATCAAACAAATTACAGATGTTAAATGAATGTACAATGTCAACTCTGAAATATACATTATTTTGCCACCATCAACGAACTGTTCTCAAATGATCTGTTCATTGAAGTCTGTTTTCTGTAATTAGGTTAATAACACATTACTAATGTTTCATGATATAACCTAACACAATTAAAACTCCACAATTTCATCAAAATAAACTAGTAACTCGATACCACACATGTCTAACCTACTACAGCTTCGTCAACCTTTGCCAATATACGCCCCATGGTGGTAGGCACATTAGAACTATTATGGTAATTCAGCGATTAATATTGAAGGTTATGGAGGGCTTTTGCGAAAATGACAATGTATTGGAATAATTTTCATTGGAATATTTTAGTTTGCTGATCGAAGAAAACACAATATCAAAACAACCAAAGTCGGTTTTCAGCCAAGGGCCCGTGTATTTTATTTGAATCTGCTGCGCTCCGCCATTTACAGATGTCGTAGGCCGATATTTTCTTCTGGTTCCGAATGAAGGTAAGGAATGCTAATTGCTAAAATGCCCCGGTCGTCTGCTCCCTGCCTAGGGTCCTACCCTCTCTACCCCGACGCAAACTGACCCGCAAAGGACGCCGCTTCCCAAACAGCTGGGTGACGTCGCTTTAAAAAAATAAAAAATAAAAAGAAAAGCAATGGTCATTTTGTTTTGGGCAATTCAAAGATAGAATCAACGAAAGGCTTTTGATTAATTATTCGAAGGTGATTCTATGATTGCCAATTGCATCATTTGCGTGGCTGCGTTTGTACTATTTTCTAATTTAGCTTAAGAAAATTGTCAATTATAGTCCTGGTAAACGAAAATTTCTCGAGAAATAATCCACCTAAATTCTCAAGATTTGAGAATTAAGTAAGAGGTATCCTGATCTCACTGAGCTGCCCGGCAACCTAAACTATGTTTAAAAACACACGAGAGTAATGACTCACACACACGCACACACGCACGCGCGAAACAATTGTAAAGGAGGATTAAACCAAATATATTGCACATATCTACGCTCAATGCCCCAAAACATGGTTATTAATAGATATCGGATGTTTAGGGAAATGCCTATTTTATTCTAGCGAACTTATTTAAAGGCTGATAATATATGTGCACGAATCATGACAAATGATGACGTATGACGAATTTTTATAAAGCTTATTTTTGCTTATTTGAGCATAAATGCATTTTTTGCATAAATACCTTTTTTACGACCTTTTTGCCTTTTCATTTATTAATTTTATACACAATGCTAAGATATCGGAAAATTGGCGATGGTCCAACGTGATCATTCATGGGAGTTTTTTTGTTTTTTTTCTCCCTTTCAAAATTCAAAATTTAAGTAGTATATGACTTAGTGTAGGGATCACAGAATTTTGAAAATGTGCACACAATTAACTTTTCCCCATAGCACGTCATACGCAGTTTTTAACTGTTTTTTTGACGTAAAATAAATAAAATAAATAAATAAAATAAACATTACAAAATCTTTAATTCACGTCTTGGTATTTTAAATTACGAGAGAATTCCTGAAAGTACACCAACTGATTTTTCTCCATTTCCCTATTTCATAAATACCAGCCATGATCTGAGAACATAATCGATTGACAATACGAGGGCACCGAAATTTTAAGTGGAAATAAATATAAATTCCCAGGTTTCAGTGTTGCTAGTGTTGGACTTCTAAAATATATACCAGTCACATCGTTCAGGCATCCTTCTCCGCATTCAAACTGATTTTGTCTCCCAGTCGTTCCAAATTTGAAATGGTGATCCTTGAAAAATTACTGGTAATATTAAATATTACTGGTTATGCAAACTATTAAGAATAAAATGTAGAGGAGTTGTAAATATGTAAAACTAGTTTTACATTAAAATGTACGACATTGTTTTGTGCATTTAAGTTTACAAAATAATATAGACAAAAATTACAATTTCCCATTTTATTGTAAATGGAACTTATGACAGTGCCTTTTTTCCTTATTCTTGACATTTTCAGTGCCTTTTTAGGCGCCTAAAATACGATTTTTAGTGCCTAAACATCCGATGTCTAGTTATTAAGAAACGTAGTTGCATATATTTGGAGTAATCCTCCGTTACATTTGTCTTTCGTCTCGTAACATTGCAGACATTGCCTTTCATGGGTTACGAAACACCTTCCCGCCAGTTACGAGCGATCCGACAGCAAGCTAATACTGGTAGTCTCACCAAAGTAACACGGAACTATTGGAAACTGTAAGCGCGCGAATTCGAGTCACCAGAATTAATTGAAAGCGAGGATTTTGCATGCCTTTGCATCCACAAAGCAATTTATTTTACTTACATTTCTTGTTTTTAACAATCGCCATGATCTGGTCCTAAGATAAAATATGCACTTTCCTGAAAACAATCACATTTTTACCTTGTTACCAAAAAACACACAACGAAAAGGAACAGTTTTCAAGTTAAATTCCTAGGCTTCATAAATTTTTCGGTTTTCAAAATTTCTAGGTTCGCTGACATATCTTTCTATACGACTATGCAAGAAAGTAAACATACGGCTTAAAGGGGATTAAACAGCAGATTTTTCACCGATGCACAACAGAAGGTTTTTCTTCATAATACATAATTCTAGTTACCGACACAAATACACTTAAAATTTTCTTACTTGGTTATTGAAAATGCTATTTTTGAGTCCAGATAACTGATACTTCAACATTAACAAATATACTTCATCTCCCTGTAAGTAGCCTAATGTTCAGGAATGGAATTTTATGAAACTCTCTATAACACAATTCGTACTGTAATGTCATTTTCAGCAAGTCTGGACAGGACTTTGTATGACTATTAGAACGATTAGAAGGTATTGCATTATCATCGATAGCGGACGCGCAAACGTGAGTGCAGGTTTACTATTCACCAAGTATTCCACACAAAAACAGCAGAGTATTTCTAGCCCCCCAAAAGGGAAATCAAATGCTACGTGTATATCAAATCCGTGATGTTTCGGTAAAAATTCCATGATGTGTTGATTAAATTCTAAATGACTCAAGATTCATTTCTAACAATGTTTGGCATTTTATTCACAAGTAGTTCAAAGGTCGTTGAAATATTGTTTTTCATCCTTAATTGATCTATAAAGCAAAAGTGTTTTTGCAGTTAAGGCACTGACCATTAGTTTATGAGAAAGATCTTCAATTCTCTGCAACTGCTGACTGTACTTTTGAGCTAGATCACTCAGATCTTGTTGACTCTGCTCTCTTATCTCTTTCAGATGTGAACACTCGTCTTCTGTGTTGTTCAAAGTGCTGTAAAAGGTGCAATAATTAACATATTTAATTTAAAATATACTAAATGGAATTTTTGATCTCATTACCTTACCGTTCTAAATCATTTAATCTTTGTACCGCGTCAATTTTTTCTTGAAGAAGTTTTCTCAACGATTCTTTGGCAGTTCCTTGATACAGACTCTTGTCTTCTTGTAATTTTCGTAATTCATCCCTCAATTTATCCTCAGCAAAATTCTACAACAATATATAAAGAAAATTCCATAGCGTAAAGAATACATCTAACTCACATACTTAAATAAAATGAACTAAATTAGGTACAACTAGTGGCTCACAGCAGCAAAAATACCGCTGAACGAAAACCAAATAAATCGGTTCAC
This sequence comes from Teleogryllus occipitalis, assembly GCA_011170035.1. Taxonomy (NCBI): domain Eukaryota; kingdom Metazoa; phylum Arthropoda; class Insecta; order Orthoptera; family Gryllidae; genus Teleogryllus; species Teleogryllus occipitalis. The sequence goes on along the minus strand of BLKR01015245.1, from coordinate 21,832 downwards.
GAAAATGTTGCAGGCACACTACTCAAAAAATAAAATACTCTCAAATAACACTACAATAAATTATTTTAATAAAAGCAGCCTTCACGAATACTGCAATAACACAATGTACATTCTCTGCAACAGTTCTTTACCTACCAAGAATGACAAACAAGATGCTGTTCCATTAAGCAACAGATAAATAGCAAATATTTAATGACAAAAGACCTCTTCTGAGTCGCAACAGTGACGCGCTGAGAATGAGAATTCAGTCCGTAAGCGTAATTTTAGAATTGATCGAATAACATAAATATTCCCATTGTATAGTCAAAATCCAAACTGTTTCATTGCTTTTGATTTTCCTTAGTTCCTGAGTATCTAACGAAATAATAGCTGACACTTACATGACCAGAACTGCAGATTTCTTTTATTTTCTGCCCGCATTGGAAATTAGTAATATGCCTTACAGTTTATTTAGTCCATCAGTAAGACAATGTACATTTGCAACTTGTCAAATCGAATGCAGGCGGAGTCGTGCTATGTCCCTTGAATTCATTTCAACGTTTAATTTCCTAGTAGTTCATGAAAGTGTCATTTTTAACAAGTACAAAAATACATTATAACGTGCGCCAGGAAAGTCTCTCCGCACTGAGGAGAATCAGGTGTTCTTATTAAATACTGCATTTATGTCCCTAGCAACCAGATCACCGGCACAAGTGAAGGTGACAATACTTCCAGCATCTGGTATAAGTATGGTAAGTACGCAATTTACTTTTTCATTTATTAAAATCTCCAATTCGAGCTATCAACATGTCTATTGCTAGCAGTCTCACCAGCCACTGGTGCCACTGTGGAGAGACTTTCCTGGCGCAGTGCAGTCAATTTTTTATTGAGTTTAAAATTACATAACGCTGATTTCTTTAACAATTTTGAATTGAGCCGACATAGAGTGGGGTCTTAGGTACAGAACAGTTGCCGTAACATTCGTTTTTCATTACTGCTACAGCAATGAAACCGCCTATGGGAGGATGATTTGGCGGCGCGCGAAGAAGAATTTACGACCTAGGGGCGAGGTTCACGCATCATGTAACCTCGGGACCCTGAGAGCATCTTCCACCGCGACCACGAACCCCTACTCAATGTAACTTCGAAAACGAACGGCTGGCTGCTCGAATCGATGCACACCTTCGTTGGTCGCCGAGTCTCCGGACTTGGGCTGCGCGCTGCCGCCATCGCCTCTCGGACTGGTCCATGTGGCCGGGTGTGCATTAAGGCGTTTCGCCGCGCAATTAGTTAAGGGCAGACAGAGCAAACAAGTACATGCAGTTACGGGTACGCTTCAGACGCACGTTATAAGCAACTGAGTATTCGCGCGCCCAGTCGGTCTCGGCGTCAACGCGATTCCGCTGCAACGTCCGTCTGCGCGAGGCCACCGGCGGCTTCCCAGCGAGAATGCTCCGCCCACGCGAACCCAGAGGCCAGGAAGAAACGCTACCGTCGTCGGAAAACGCCGGAATGCCGGAAGCCGTCATCTTAACCGAGGACGATGATCAATCAACGCAAGGGCGTCAACGGCGTCCTCCGTCACGTTCTATCAATTAGAAGGTAGCTTTTAAGAAGCGCATGCGATCCTTTGTAAACTGTCACCACTAATTCATCAGTTAATAACCCATCTCTTATTTTAGATTTATTAAATCCATGTTAAATTTTATTCCTGACATTCTACATGTTTTACATGATATGCCGTTCTCACCAAAGCACTTTCAATATTCCAGAGTTGCCGGGCAAACTACAGAAACAGAGGAGATAAGTCAGGTGGTTCGGATTGCCCACGCAAAGGTCAATCTATCTGCTATCGACGCGTGGTCTCTTACAGTTACACTTCATTACTGGACGCCATTCGCATATAACTTTCCCTGAGTCGTTCACGTAGAACACGTGGGGAAGAGGTGGGACAGGAGTTATATTTCTTAAGTCGCATTCTATTCAATTGGCCAATTTTTCTTTCTCGCCTTTACGAAGGAATTTCGTAAAAAGAGAAATCGCACCCCAAAAAATGGCGAATTTTCGGAAGACAAACTCATTGCTGGGCTCTAGTAACGAAAAAGTGGATTAATCCAGTTGCTAAATGTAGGAAAAAATATTCCTCAATATACCTCGTGACGGGGCTAGAATCCATGTTTTGTGGGTCCTTCAAACCGAAAAATCTATTGACAGCAAAACACCTGTCTATACGTCTGTAGTCAACGCTAGCACCTGGACCAGGGCTCATCACGTTTTCGCTCCGTAGCGCCAAGGCCGATTGCTCCCGGCTCTCAGCGGGCGGCCGGGACGCATGTTTTCATTTTCCACTTGACTTGTGAATGGAACTTATTTTAAGCTCTCTGATAAGTCAGTGATGGCGGCGCGCGAAACACGGCTTCATCTACTGGCTCGTTCTCGAAAATATAGGCGGTACGGTGCTTGTGAACACGTGCATATTTGAAATGTTTATCGAGGTTTCTTGATGGATTTGAAGCTTAATTTTCAATGGCGAGGAGTGAAATTAATATAAGAGGAGTTACAATCCGCTCTGTAAACATGAAAGTCAAAAGTAAGATTTGGATATTAGATAAATGTTCTGATAGAACTTGTTAATTCGAGTACCAATTATTGGCAGTTTTTTCTTTCATAATTAATATTGAATAACGAAATTAATATTGAAAAATTGTTGTAATGTAATACAACTTAGAGAAACAGAATCATCAATATTCACTTACAACACATAAATAGTACTTCCTAACCTTACAATTAACATTGGCTCAATATAATAAGAAATTATAGAATTGACTGTGAATGATTGTCAAATGACAGCAGCTGTGTGAATAAAAAAAAACCTAAAACAAGAAAATGTAAATGCTCTCAAATCAGGCTCAAGTTTAAGAATAATGAATTTTAAGTTGAAATGATAACTGAATGATTGTAGAACAGTCAACCATTAATTGCGAATGTTTATGAAAAGACAGTAAAATTAGGGTTATGACTATATCTTTTACTAACAAGTTCAGCTGAAAATAATCACATATAAAAGTACAATAAAAAAATCATATGTATTTAGCAGATGGACAGTTGAAAAAAGTTTTTTTAAAATTTATTTCCTTTTGTTTGGTATGTTTGCTTTTCAATGATTTTCATAATTACAATTAATTGACATTAAGAGTTGGTCACCATTACTTAATTGTCCCTGAAAGTTGAGGTAAAACATGAATAAAAGAGAAAGAAAATTTTGAACTCAATTCAAAATCAAAACTTTTATTAGTAATTTAACGATGAAAGAAATATATTTTAATTTGATATTCATATTGTAATTCATTATAATGATTAATTGATTAATTTTATGGGGATTTAAATGGATCTTTTGGAAATCTGGACATAATTCTGAAAGGAAAATTGTATGAACAGCCTAAGTTCAATGATTTTTCAGAAAATTCATTGAGAGATTGGGGGGGGGGGGGCTTTGTATATAATTTTACACAACCTCATTTATAAAAATTAATACAAAGAAATTTTTTTTACAGAATATCACATATCTCTTATTTTTACTGATTACATGTTTGATTCCATAATGTTCTTAATTAATCATTTAATATTTTGCTATGTTAATACAAATTAATAACTTTACTCAAGTTAAAATATATGCAATAACACAGAGGTGACTAATGTACAACAAACATAGCAGCATGTTTAAATTTAGGTTGAAGTTCTGAATAGAAAATATAATGTCATTAACAGCCAACCTCATTAGTTCTAATCTATCATTCAATCATTTGATTCATAGTTAGTTTATATCTATCATTCTCGTGGGCAAGTAAAAGGTTTCAATGTAGTATTGAGTCACTGAATTTAAAAAATTACAATGGTTGTTAAAATATTGAACACACTATGATGCAATGCCATATAAATATTATAATAAAAATAAACAAAACAACTAGTGTGTGCATTATGTTTTGAAAAGTCTATAAAATGTATTTTTTTCCTACCTTCCCACCACAGGGTTTCAACTAATGCTTTTAATGCCATGTACTCTTGCTAGAATACACATATATTAGAAACAATGATGACCAAAACAGATCTACAAGCATCCTATTATTTTAAATAAAACACGACACACAAGCTTCCTTAGGGTCAACAAGTAGTATTATTAAATCAATAAACTGGTTGCATCATTATAGTGAGAGAAAACAACAGATAATATATTTTGATCTGAAATGTGAGTGTTCAGTTTGAATTCTCTAAAATTTTTCATTTGTAAATGTGTGCATTCTTTCACCATATTAAACTTCTTACTACTACTACTACTATTCTTGTAGCAAGAATTGCCATTGTAAACTTGTGAAATCACAGTTGTTTTTCTCATTCAGGAGCACAAGTGCTGAAATTTTATGAGATTTAACTTTTTAGCTATAAATAGCAGTGATTAATATTTTTTTATTAACTGTAATATCTTATTATTTCTAGAATATGATTGGAATACATCACAATACATAACAATACTTTGTTACATGTACAGAGAAAATTTACAGCATTAATGAACTTGTTGCATATTTTAATATGAGTAAGTGATTACCTGTAGTGTTACATCAATCACAATGCACATACAAGCAAAGAGTGGGGGAAAATATCTGTAATGATAATCTCAATGATGTCAGGATGGTACATTTTAGCTACAATCCTTTTTTCAATTTTAATTGGATTTATAGATAGTACATTTTATGGAACAAAGAGAGTGTCCTTTGTAATACATAAACTAATTTAAAATTGTATTAAGAACTAATTAATACACTGTGCATCTAATTTCCAAACAAAATAACTAAATATATAAAAATTATACAATGTATTTACCTTGAGATTCTTCTCATAAAGCCTACTGTCAACTTAGGATATTGTGTACTTTCATTGCATACTATTCTCCTTTATTCAAAGGATAAATGCCAGCATAAATATTTCTCTTCTGGTGGCATCAACTGATGAACTTCGAATTCGAATACCTAATTCCAGAAGACAATGACATGACTTGGGTAGGAGATTGAATTTATTAAAATACAGAATATTTCTACATCTTGTGGGTGACATAATTGCAAAATGATAAAAAAGGAGGTCATTATTTCAAAATTGTGTTCATGTGGCAAGCATAGGAATAGTTTCGATGAGAAGAGAAGTAGATATTTATGATCACCATCATTCTTATAATAAAACACTTGATTCATGAATCATTAGATTTCATTCAACTTCATGAATAGATTTTGGAAAAATTAACACAAAATCAGCCTTAGTGTGCAGTCTGAATTATTAAATAGGGAAATTCTCTACACTTGAATGAAATACAATTAAACAAATGTGATAGAACTAAGAAGGTCGGTTGTAACTGATGTTATATCTTCCATTCCGATCCTCAAACTAAGTTTTTAACAAGCTTTATCATTGTTGTATGTTATTCTGTTCAATGTTACTCTCAGTGGCAGATTACCCAATAAGCTGAGTAGACTGCAGTCTGGGGCGCGCAAGTTTTGCGGGGCGCACGAATTTCAGCGGATGCAAAATTTCATAAGGCGAACTTTAAACGTTTTTTATAGAATTATTTCTTTTCAAATTTGTAGCAAAAGAAGGGTTAATGAAACAAATATTTCCATTAATATATATTAAAAGGATATATATATATATATATATATATGAAAAAGTCATCGCTCCGCAACAGTTACGAATGAAATGGATTCCGAAACTGAGTCAGTGCTTGTGCGCTACGCAGTGAAATTATACACAGCTGTTCTTGGTCAGTCACACGGATAGAAAATTATTATTTTTATAATAATTTTGAATTATGATCATTGTTACAATTTTTATGAAGTCTTTTGGTAATTCTTACTTCTTAATTCATAAATTATTAACGTGCAATTTCTTTATTTAAAAAATACGAAAACTTCAAATGCGTATGAGTCGAAATTTCATTTTTCGAGATTTGCCAGTCATCGATATAGTACACAAGATTTTGAACCGAAAGGCTTCTGTAGAATTGTTTGATTACTGAAAACAATAAAAATATTAACATGAACATTTCCGCTGGTATATGTATCGGCGTGCGAGAAACATTTCTTGGCATATATATTTGAATGATTTTGTAAGGGTCCGTATTTTTATTTTCACTTTATCAGCGTTTCAAAATTAAGACGTACCTAAAACACTTTAGTTTCTAAATAGCACCGGATCTGTTAACGTGAAGTTATTGAAGGTTAAATTTTCGGAAAGCACAATCTGATTTTCCGAACTTCGTGTAAATCACAAAAAATATTTTACGACATTTCTTGCAAAACATAATATACTCCATCATTCGAAGTATCCCTGTGTGACAGAAGATCCTCAATTGCCTTCACAATTTCACCACGAATCTAAATCAGCATGTATAACTTCCGTACCTAACCTCACAATGGCCCGGTGCACTGGACTACACTGACGCGATCGTCTGTGCAGTTGAGTGCGCTCCGGGTCCGTGTCGATGTGCGAATGGAACATGCGCTTCTTTGCACTGGTGCGCCCGAGCGGTCGAATGGAACACGAAAGCTGCTCTGAGTGCGCACTCAGGGCGCACCAGTGCGGCGAACGGAAAACGCTATAAGAGGATTATAAAAGCTTACATTCGCCTGGAGATGGTGCCCTAACCCAGACGAAGATATCTGAAAATAAGAAGAAGAAGAGGTTTCACACATCGTTTGTGAAATCCCAAAGACTCTTCAGATTTGAGAAGTTTGTATGTAAACTAACATTATTTCCGCGAGAAAACGAGAAATCCAATACATTTTCAGATGTTTTTGCAAACTTCATTTCATTTAATGGCGACACGTTTTTGTTTTTAAAATATTGGAAAACGAGTAATGGTGAAAAGTAAAGTGGAATTTGAAAAAACAATGATAGTAATATTATTATTTACCTCCTTAAGTAAACTTAATACCGTTTGCAATCGGTAACGGAATTTTAGGGTTCACACTGCAATTAACTTGCTTTTAAAATTCTGCCAAGTAAGGGTACGCGTAGGTGCGCGGTCCTGCAATCAGCATACAACACTGTTAATAACAGGAAGTGACTGTATGTCACGCTGATAGGCGCTCGCCCCAGCCCGAAATGAGCATGCCGATAATCTCCATTTAAATGCATTCGGAAGTTCGCGCATGCGCACTTGATTTTTTGGAAGCTCCATTTGGTTGCATACAGCACATTGGTAAGCGCGCAGCAACTCAGGCCCACCGCCCAGGATGCTTCTAAATTGAGCTGGCAGAACGACCCACTGGTACAATGCCCACTGTCTGATCCGGTGTTATTAGAGTTGGTGCTTTATAATGGTTTTGTAGGTGAGTTACCACGGTCTTTGCATGTTGATTTATTTGATCTATGTTATTCGTACAGTGCATATTATTTCTGTGGGCCTGTTATTTCTGGATGCGCGTTCTTTTGGTATATTGCCTTTTGTGTTACGTGGCGGTAAGACACTGTGCTAGGGCAGAAAATACATGTATAATTAAGGATATTAAAAATATTCAGTTGTACTTTTGTGGAGAAAAGTGAATTATTCTTTTAGGGAGGCCTGTTCCGAAACTTGCTGACTTAACAGATGTTTGCACAAAGAAAAGAGAAAGGAATATTTCTGCCATTTTAATACTAAAAAAAATATGATATATAAAAGACAAGTTGTTAATGGGAAGCAGAACACTTAATAAATTATTTTGTTGGGCAATGTTTATGAATGAGGAAGGCTATAACAATTTCAAGAATCTCTCAAATACTATCACAAAACATGATGGATCACAAAGTCATCTGCGTTCACTTGTTGAGCTAGTCAGTTCGGGAAGTGTTCGCATCGAATCTGAACTTGATATATAAGATGTAATGCGATATAACAATACATTTAGAAAGAATAAAGAAATATAAACGCCTAACTGACGCAACCTGATTTTTTAGCAATGCAGGAATTGCCTTTCAGAGGGAGTCGTGAAAATGAGTTTATTAGCAATCGATCGAACTACTAAATTGGTTGAGTACAAATGAAACCACCTTGCAACAATATCTAGAATTTGCCAAAACATTTAAAGGCTCTTCTAACAGAATTAAAAATGATTTGGTTTCTGCGTTTAGTAAGGTCTTGAGTATTAAAGATTAGAATACTAATGATAATATTTCCATGGCCCAACATGTTACAATATTTTAGTTAAAATAGTCATTGCTCCTTGCCATTCCGCGAGATACAATCTCCGAACCGTTCTTAACTTTTCATCAGACGCAAATATGTCGTGGGAGGGCGGGCAGTCCGCAGACGGCTTCCTGTAGTTGGTTTAGAGTAGCCAAATCAGCACAAATGATGGTGTCTCTCATACGGCATACAGCGTTTATTACGTCCCAAAAGATAACTTCATTTCGGGCGTTTAAAAGTCAGCGATTGATAATTGACAGTTGGTTCTCTGACAGGCGTGGGCGCGTAGCGCAAGCCAGACTAGCGTTCTAACAGAATACGCAATAATAATAGTAATAATAATAATAATAATAATAATAATAATAATAATATCGATTTTTGATTTAGTGTTTTAATTTAATGATTGGTCACCGCACGCTCCTGAAAATTATTCTTGTAATTTTTTAGAGTGTGCTTGTACGTTAATCTAATCTTGAAATATTACAGTAGATATTAATATTTGGAGTTAAATAGACTTTATTAATAATCTTATTCATAATTTTGTTAGTAAAGTTAGTACATAAAGTAGAATATTGGAGAAATGTTCTGAAAAGAATTGTAGAAACTGTGACAATTTTACTCTCAAGTAAACTCTAATGGTGTGCTCGAAAATAAATTCTGAAAAATATTAATTTAGAAATACACATCAAATGTTAACAAAAAATCTCAAATACATTAGTGAATCATAAAAAAATATGAGAATGCACACAACCCCTCGGCCAGGACGACGGCTTAGGGCCGATTATAGTTTACGTCATGTACTATAGGGGAAAATACGCATTCAGTCAGTCATGACAAATTAAACAATAATGAATAAGAAGTTACTAGAAGATAACACAAAAAACCTTCAAACACTATAATAGACTTAATTTAAACTAATTATACTATTGTTAATTAAATTAAGAACTAACTTAAGAAATCAAAGAAAAGAAAAAAAACTGTTAAAAATGCCGTATAAAAATTACATTTACCTTCATATTTTGAACTTGAAAACCAACTTAAGAAAATACTAGAAATGGAGAAAAAAACTGTTAAAAAGCGATATAAAATATTAGATTTACCTTATAATTTTGAACAAAATTTAGTACACACTTTCACATCATACAATATCAGCTTAGAAAGAGAGTATTTAAATATGTTTTTAATGATCGCAGAGTTTTATATTTCCTAACATTTACTGGAAGGCTGTTCCACTCTCTGGTCGTTGCTACTAAGTAAGATTTATTGTACAAATTAGTGTTGCTTTTAGGAATATTGCATAGCAAAGATTTCTGGAACCTTCTTGTTTGAAGATAAGAAATTGTATGAGAGAGGTAAGTAGGTACACCCGTTTTTTAATATTTTGTAGAAAAGGCACAAACTATGAAACATGCGTCGGCATTTCCAGTTTAATATCCTATTTGCTTTGTAGTATCCCGATGTGATCATACTTTCTGATATTATATTGAAATCTAACACACGCATTTTGAACTCCTTGAAGAGCGTCAGCGGTTAATTTCTTTACGTTACCGTGCACAATGTCACCGTAATCAAGCAGGGAGAGCAAGAAGGATTTTACTAGTAGTTCTTTGGTTTTGGGTGGAAGGCACTTGTAAGCACATTTGAGTGAGTACATTGAAGCATACACTTTGCGACAAGTGTCCCGAACATGGGGTTCCCAATTTAGGAATTTATCGATTACCAGACCGAGATTTTTAACTTGAGAGCATAGAGAAAGAGTAGTGTTATCAGTACGATATGAGGAATATTTAGATTTTGAAGTGCTTTATGGGACTGACAGGTGCCAATTATAATTGAGATTTTAATGGATTTAGCTTAAGGCCGCTTCTCCCTGATCATTCAAGTAAAGAGGCTAAATCCTGATGTGTTTTACTAATTAAATGAGCCACTTCGGAAGGCTTCCCGCTGACGTAGATCTGTAAGTCATCTGCATACATATGATGACTGCAACTTGATAACACCGTCTGGATATCATTTACATAGATATTGGAAGAAAAGTGGACCAAGTACGGAGCCCGGTGGCACTCCACGTAAAACTGGTTTAGGTGACGAGAAAGTATTTTCTACAACTACGACCTGTTGTCTATTACTAAAATAACTTGAAATTCACGATAAGGAAGAAACAGAAAAACCGAGACATTAACATTTTGCCAGAAGCACGTCCTGAATCGAAGGCCTTGCTAAAATCTAAAAGCGTTAGAGTAGTTATATTGCCTTCATCCAGAGATTGACGAATGTCTTCGGTGACTCGTACCAAAGCAGTTTGCGTTCTTCTACCTTCCCTAAAATCAGATTGAAAATTATTGAGATTATCCTTTATTAATCTTAGTTTATAGGTGGTATTGTGCCACTCGGTTTGCCACGCTCTAAGGATGAATCGTTTTAAAAAAAGCCTTAACATCGAACGATGGTACAGAAGGAATGTCAACATGAGTCTTTTGCGCCGCCGATTTCGCCGCATGGCCAGCCAACTCGTTACCTGCGATTCCCACATGGCCGGGACTCAACTCAGTACCAGATCATAGTGGGGAGACACACGATGAATTAGGTTTTAAACTGATTCTGTCACGTAATCTGAGGAAGAACGGAAGACTGCTGAACTGAGATGAGAGAATCGGAACAGAGAACTGCTCGGAACTGAGATGAGAGAATCGGAACAGAGAAGTCGCTGGCTCGTATCAAGACGTAGCTTCAAGAATTGCATACATTTCAGCAGTCAAGGTACAGCACTGAGAATGTAGCCGATATGATATACTTTAGCACCATAAGACGCTAATAAAATATTACGCCTTCCTTTTAAGAACGGCTCACCAGCCTCAGCTAGAAGGCACACAATTCGGCTGATACGATACGGACCTGTTGACACACTGATAGAAGAGTCATGTATGCTTTTGATAAGTCACAGAGTGGAGGGAGCTGTCGAGTCATACACTTCACTACCGTAATCCAATACTGAGCGGATGGGTGATCTATATAACCGCAATAGGGTAGTGCGGTCGGCACCCCATGATGTGCCATTCACCATTCGAAGAAGATTAAGGGGGGAGACACATCTGATCTGTTGTCTACGGATGTAAGCACGCCACGTGAGGGACTCGAACGTGAGCCCAGGAACCAGACTTTCAGCGAATACAAGCTGGTTTCCTCCCAACCAAAGACTGCATTGCTATGCAAATGTTTTATTCCCCAGAAATGCAAACCAGTAGATTTAGAGGCAGAAAAGTTAAAGCCCGTTGACGTGCTCCATTCATGGATTGATTGAATTTAAGGGCGCTTCAACGGCTAAGGTCATTTGCGCCAGGGTCAAATTATTTTAAGTCCAGTGCACAATATTGCAGTGCCAAACTAACAAAGGAAAATTAAAATCTTTAAATAGAAAGCAAAGTAAAACTGAAAAGGAACGTATCCTAATAAAAGGGTTTGGGGAAAAATGCCAGAGAGCTTTTTTTTTTAAAATTTCGGGCTAAACGCCAATAATTGGCATTATCATCTTCTCTCAGATAAGGCTATACAAGCCAGTCTCTTGCCAAAAGCTTGCACAGAGATTCGTCATTTCTAAGAATCTCCTATAAGGAGCTACGAAGGTGATGCCTTCGACGGCTATTAACACAATGTACGGTAACACATTCTCCACGGTAAGATTTATTTTGCAGTAATCGCATATAAAAGGTGGGTCCCCGTGGCGGAGATAACAGTGGGAGAAATGGCAGTGACCGACCCGGAGGCGTATTAAAATGACCTCCTCGCGCCGAGCATCACGAGATGAGGAAGACCAAGGATTTATGGAATCCTTGATTCTCGTGAGCTTAAAATCTGAGTTATGCCACCCTGTTTGCCATTCACTGCGGATACAGCGTTTTATAAAAAGCTTAGTGTCTTCCGTGGGGACTGCAAAGATGTCTAATTCTCTTGTCTTGGAGGTAGACTTTGCCGCCTGGTCAGCTATTTCATTTCCTCTTATTCCCCCGTGTCCAGGGACTCAACAAAGGACTCAAATATCGTGGCGGACCAATAGATGATGGATTTGGTGTTGGATGGTCATTGTCAGTGGGTGACAAGACGAGAAGGAGGGGATGGATTTAAGAGAGATTTTGGAATCACTGCAGATCACTACTTTCTTTAATGACATCGATTCAGAAAATTTAAGTGCCTCCATGAGTGCATACTTCTTTGCGGTATAAACGTTGCACGAAGAGTCTAATCGAAAACCTCGCTTGGCTCTATTGCAGTAGAACACACATCCGACTTTGCCGTTTTGAGAGGAGCCATTGGTGTAAATGAAGTAATGGTTAGGATACGTAGATTTTATCGCCTCAAATTCCGATAAGAATGCACTAGGGGGAGTTAAGGATTTAGGAAGGTTAGACAGTCTAAGATCTATTATCGGCCGGTGTAGTTTCCAAGGGGAAACAAGGTTTCCGGGAGGTTTCACAGGGTTGGGTAGTTTTATATTAAGTTTATGTAAAAGCATACGGAGACGGATTCCCAGGGGATGGTCTAGGTGCATATGAAGTCAAGTGGGTTGGATGGAGGACTGCTTGGCGCGAGGGAGTATTCACATTGGATAATTTCGCGCCATATGAGGCAATCAGAAAATCCCGCCTTCGGCTCAGAGATTGTTCTACAGCTTCGGCCAAGAGGCATTCGATGCGACTCGAGCGGTACGCGCCTACAGGCGCGTACCGCTCGAGTCGCATAAACGCAATAAACGCATCCGTAAACTACAGTTTAAGGATGCGTTTTCTTCATGTTAGGCTTTTGTCGAATGTGGGCCCAAGGAAGGTTGCGGATTCAACGAATGGAAGCTGCTGTCCTCCAAGAAAAAAGTCGGGGTGATTATGAAGGTGATGGATTCTGCAAAAGTGCATGCACTTTGTTTTTGAGGTAGAGAACTTGAATCCTGTTTCATCGCTCCATTCCTGCAGTTTGTTGAGCACAAGTTGTAGCTGTCTCTCAATAACTTGCACGTTCTTGGAGCAGAAAATTGCAAAGTCGTCAACGAACAGTGATGTCTTCACAGGCTCCCGGATAACTGATGCAATACTATGATAGCAATGGCAAACAGAGTGACGCTCAAAATCGATCCCTGGGAACACTGGTTTCTAACTGGTGTCTAGAGGATAACACGTCGCCAAGGCGGACACGGAAAGATCTCGATGAAAGAAAACCTACTAGAAAATAAGGGAGCCGTCCCCTAAGGCCCCAAGTATGCAAGGCGCGAAGAATACCGTACCTCCAGGTGGTGTCATACGCTTTCTCTCTATCAAAGAAATTTCTACCAGGTGCTGACGTAGCACAAAAAAGTGGAAATCTGCGTACCAAGGGTGACTAAGTGGTCCATGGTTGATTTGTGCTTCAAGAAGCCACATTGGAGAGGTGTAAATAGGTTCTTTTGTTCCAGGAGCCAGACGAGACGTGTATTTACAATTAAAATATTACTCTAAAAGCCTGCACACACAGCTTGTGAGCGAGATTGGGCGGTAACTTGAGGGGGTTGTTCTGTCGTTTCCTTCTTTAGGGATTGGGAGAAAAATGGCCTCACGCCAAATGCTCGGTACTGCATTTTCACCCCAAATCTTGTTGAAAATGTCGAGGGGAAAGGAACTAGCGTTTTCAGGTAGGTGTTTCAACATTTGGTTATGTATCTGGTCTGGTCCTGGAGCAGAATCTTTCGCACAAGCGAGGGCACAGGAGAGTTCGTCCATGGAATAAAGGCATTGTAATCTTCCTCCACGCGACTCGAGAAGTCTAATTTACAGTTTTCCATTTTTCTTTTCGTTTTTTGAAAGCCAAAAGGATAGTGTACAGAGCTGGAGAATACAGAGTGTACAGAGCTGGTGTTCGTAATAATAGCGTAAATACTTTGCCTCTGCGGAGCAGTTAGAGTCGTTACAAGCCTCCCTTCCACAGTGCACGCAGACTGCGGCGCTCATGCAGCGCGGTTGCGTATGGCCAAACCTCTGGCATTTAAAGCAGCGCAGACGGTTTGGAACATACTACCTGACACGGAGATTATAGAAACTACACGATATCTTTTCTGGTAGAGATGGACGGTGGAAGGTCAGTATTAGAGTTGAGGTATGAGTGAGTACCCTATTTACTCTCCGCTGAATCCTGTAAACCACGGACACACCATATGGTTCGAAGAAAGCTTTCAAATATTATTCCGATTCGGTTGAGAAGTCTTCGTAATTTACCACACCCTTGCAGAGGTTTAAGGTCGGGTGGGCGGACACATGACCCTGGAGGCAGGCTATTTCTTTGCGGTCAAGGATCTTGCCGATCTGTTCGTCAGAGCGACATTCGAAGAGGATTGTGCCGTTTCGTTGACGAACCACCGACAGAAATTTGCCGAACATATCGATTTCTCTTACAAGTTTGATCGGGCTGACACTCTTCATTGTTTCATTATCTCTTTTACATGACATGACGAGAAAGCGGGGCTTAGTAGGTCTGTCAGATTCATTACAAAAAAAACTCAAGATTTACTGCTTCACCAACAAATCTCCTCTTCCTTATGGAAGAGAGTGGAGGGGTAGGTTTTTTATCCATTAAGCGGATATCAGATTCATCCCCGTGGCCCCACCCACCACGGAGCCCAACAAGCGGACACTCCATCGGAGTGCCAGGGTTGCCACTGGGATATAGTGGGGGGTTACCACAGCGCTGCACCGCCGTGGATCCCCCCGCTCACCCCGGAGTTCAGTACACGACCTAGTCCAAGCCGGTTGATCGGGAGTGGGTTAGCTCCCGACCGCCCGTCTAGAAGAGTCCGTAGCCAAAGCAAGTGTTTTGAGACGTACAAGGAATGTTCCCCAAAATACGTAGGAGCACGTATTCCTGAATGCCAAGAAAAAAGTAGCACTTGGAGAGTAATTGGGAAACAGACAGGCCCCTCAACCGCTAGGACATACATTCCCTCCGACAGGGGTCGCCATGCACGGCAAACACATCGGTGGGCGTTCAGCATACAGAGGGAGCCAGTGAAATAGAAGAGTGAGAAGAAAAGAGACAGGATGGTATAGAAGAATGAGAATGTACACAGGGAGAAGAAAAATGACTTGTGAAGGAAAGGAATACTTGAGAGCCCTCTCTGTATCCCCCGTCAGCACGTGGACCAACCCATCTCGACGGGCCCATTCATGGAGCATGTTGAGCATAATTTCGTGTTGCCTCTGGATCACACTGATGCTGCTGAATAAACAGAAGATGGAAAAATCATCCACAAACAACAATGTCTTTATAGGTTCTTACACAGTCGACGCTACTCCATTGATGGCGATGGCAAACAGTGACAATTAGCACTGATCCTTGCGGGAAACAATTGTTAAGAGGGTGACTACGAGAAAGCCTATCACCCACACAAACAGGGAAGGATCTGTTCGAAAGGAAGTTTTGGAAGAATAGAGGAAGCTTCCCCCCAATCCCCAAGATTGCAGGGTTTGCAGAATGCCGTGCTTCCAAGTTGTGTCCTAACCCTTTTCGATATCGAATAATATGGCCACAAGATGTCTCAAGACGAACGATGTAGAGACAGCTGTTGCCAACGAAACGAGGTGGTCCAAGGTTGAACGCTTTCTTACTAAGTTCGCTGTGTCTATTACTGATTTTAATACACAGCGTCTCGGACAAGTGCGGGAAGAGCCCCAGAAATGACTGTGTACATTTACATCCCAGACTATCGCGAACGGAGAGGGCAGTTGGTTTAGCAAGCACAGAAGTTCATGAGCAAATACACTCAGTCCTGGAGGGATGTAAATGTTGCATACAGTGAGTGTGAGGTGCACCCGCACACACACACACACTGCTTGAAAGTAGGTCTGAAGACGTATCTCTGTAGACAGCAGCGAATCATGTAAGACTGAAGAAACTCCGCCATGAGCACGGAGACCATCATCCACATCGGACCTATAAGGGGAAAACCATTAAAAGACAAGGGACGGCGTGGGGTGAGGTGAGTCTTTTGGAGACAAATTATCAAAGGATTGTGACGGGACAACAACGGTTTAAGATCCTCAGGTCGGTAGGAGAAACCATTAGTATTCATTGACATGAGAGCCACGGGTATTGTCTTTTTTCTTCCGAAGCCGAGACCTCCTGGACATTGCTTGGGGGGCTGGATGCTCGCTCAGCACGTGTTTCGGATAGTGTAATTATCCGTGGCTTTGACGAGCTTTTAGTCGCCGGGTCTGATGCAGATGTGCGTCTGACATCAACTTCCATTGAAAGAGGCTTTGAAAGAAACTTTGGTTGACTGCGACGGCTGAGCTTTTCTCTCTATTTTCTTATATTTCGTTGGGATGACTACTCTTCCACCTTGCAGTGGTGAGGTATCCAGACCACTGGAGACACCTGGCATGCGAAGCTCACCTCTTGGGGAGTGGGCTAACTTGTTACATTCGGCAGCCCGCTGCTATCCTCGGAGTCTTAACTTTCACGGCGTCGAAGAGCGAAAGAGATGAATAGGATTCCTCGCTTGGAACCGACGTTTGAAATCGCTTGGAACCGACGAAATCTTCATGTTTGACCACTCCCTTACAAATGTTAAGTTTTGGGTGAGTGGTCACTTGCACCTGGATGCCGGCAATCCGCTTGGTTTTCATAATTTGCGGACATTGATTTTTCGACCTGATAATCCGATCGTGCTTCAAAAAGAATGGTACCATTCCTTTGTCGCACTACAGCTTGCAGTTTCCCATAAGTATCTATAGCGCGATCTAAAAGAAACTATTGAAATCAATAGTTCGTTCAGGACATCCCTTCCTTACGGAAGAGGGCGGGGGAGAAGGTTTAGTATCCATGAGATGAATATCAGATTCATCCCCGTGGTCCCCACCCACCACGGAGCTCAACAAGGGGACACTCCATCGGAGTGCCAGGGTTGCCACGGGAATATAGTAGGGGTTACCACAGCGCTGCACCGCCGTGGATCCCCCCGCTCACTCTGGAGTTCAGTAAAAGACCTAGTCCAAGCCGACTGATCGGGAGTGGGTTAGCTCCTGACTGCCCGTCTAGAAGAGTCCGAGGCCAAAGCAAGTGTATTAAAGCATACAAGGAATGTTGCCCAAAATACGTAAGCAACGTATCCCTAAGTGCAAAGCGGAACGTAGCACAACGTGAGTAGTGGGAAAACAAACAGTCCCCTCGATCCTCAGAATACACCCTTCGACACGGGTCGCTATGCACGGCAAACACATGGGTGGGCGTTCAGCATAGAGAGGGGGCCAGTGAAATAGAAGAGGAAGAAGAAAAACAGGATGTTATAAAAGAATGAGAATGAACAATGGGGAGAGGGAAAATGATAAGTAAAACGAATATTTGAAAGTCCTCTCTGCATCCCTTCGTCAGGACGTGGATCAACCCACCTGGACGAGACGGGACGAAGGGTTGTCGCGATTTACCGGTCGACTTGGGAATTGCAATGTCCGCAGCTTGTAGTTCAGCACTATTAAAATGTGCTGCGATATGCGTGTAAAACTGGTAAATATGGACGATAGTGGTGTAATGCTGGCTTCCGTATAGGTAATGTATAATGGACCATCGCAGAACGGTTGCAAGAGAAGGGCTGCACAGAGCTTGAGCGATACACGTGCTCGAGTTTGTGGCGACGGCGAAATGAGATAGTTCACCAGAATTCAGAATAACAAAGTTCGCGGTGTCTATTATCGATTCTAATACGTTGCTTCTCGGACAAGTGCAAGAACAGCCCCAGAAAGGACTGTGGGCATTTTTGCATTCCCGACTATCAAGGACGGAGAAGGCAGTTGGTTTATAGAGCCCAAAAGTTAATCAGCTAATACATTCAGTTCTGGAGGGATAATGTTACATTCAGTGAGTGTGAGAGACAGGAGGTGTACCTGCGCACACACACTGCTTGAAAGTCGGTCTGAGGTACCTCTGGAGACAGCAGCGAATCATTAACCCGTGAAGGAACTCCGCCATAAACACGAGACCGTCAGCCATATCGAACCTATAAGTCCATTAAGAAAGAATTCTTTTCTGTTGAATATGGCACACTGTCCAATAAAAGAGATTGCTAAATATTCAAACCTCTTGAATCTTCATCCTTTTCTAGATAAGGATGGCATCATTTGAGTGGATGGAAGATTGAGACATTCTCTAATGCCCCATGAAGCGAAACATCAAATCATTCTCCCTCAAGAACATGCTTTCACGAGAACTCTCATTACTATGATTCATTTAACTTATTTACATGCTGGATGTCAATTAATAGTGTTGATTGCTAGAAAAATATTTTGGATTCCTTCAATTCGAAGACTATTGAATAGCATAATTCATCATTGTGACTTTGCATTAGATGGCAGACAAAGCCAGGACTCCCAAGTAATAAGTGCACTTCCTGCTTCGAGAATTATGCAGTCAAAACCATGGGAGTTTACATCAGTGGAATACCGCCGACCATTCCTAACTAAACCAGTCATTGGTACGTGCAGGTCACGTTATAAATCAAAGATTGAGGTATTGCCACAATCATGCAGTTATGCCACAAAAGCTGTTCATCTTGTCATAGTGGAAAACTTAATCACTAACGAATTTATAGCTGCTTTAAAAGGATTCCGGTCTCAAAGGGGATACCCCAGAATCATTTAGGATGATAATGCCAGAACATTTGTGAAAGCAAAAATTCCGTTGGCCTAACTACCAAAGATTTTCACCATTTATCAGGAGTACTCGATTCTCAAAAATTTTCTGGCAGTTGAGTAGCATGTCAGTTTTGTCCCCCTCGTTCACTATTTAGAAATGGACTGGCTGAGGCAGCCGAATGATCCTTGAAATTTCACTTAAAACGTTCTCAGACAAAATTGCATTTCGCTTTCTGAACACCATATTTTGTTAACACAGGTAGAACATATTCTAAAATCAAAGCCTTTGGCCACTTGTTCTGAGGATACCGAAGCCTTTATAATAACGCCAAATCATTTAATTCGTTCTTTTGTTAATCATTTAATTTGACACGTTCTCAACTCACTGACTTTTCATCAAGAATCAAAGCAGGAGTTGGCGACACCCCGTCTTTATCACACAGTGAAAAGACAATTGAACATTATTTGGAAATTTGGACTATAAACTCTCTTACTTCACAACTAGCTCGTACAAAATGGAAGTATGTTTCTCCAGATTTGAAAAAATGTGATCTAGTCATTTTAATAGAAGATTCTCCGCCCCCTATGGAAAGTTGGAGTAGTTTCTCAGAGTCTCCCGGGCGTTACGGGCCATGTTCGAACAGTGCAGGTCAAAACCGCATCATGCACGACCACAAGACCGGTATAAAAACTATGTATTTTACCAAAGAAACTTTAATAGCGATTATAGTTTCCCCCAGGGGGTATGTTCGTCAGAAAATGCCAGAGAATTTGGCGTTCCCGGGATCTAAGACTTCCCGAGCCACCCCCGTTCTATACATGCAAATATTTTGTTTATTTGGCCATTTTCTGTTCTTTAAGCAGATTATGAGTGAAAATACGAGTTAAACAGTGTCAATGTAATTTTCACCGCTTACCCCAGATGGGAGCCTATGACTCCTCTCTCGGAGTTAAAATGAAATCCCCGCACATTTGAATGAAAATTAGGCTTATCTTCTTGGCCGGTGGGTTTCTCTAAGTATCCACCGCAAGAACCTCAGAATTAGGTAATCTTTGTAAACAATACGTTCAAGGCGACCCGTCTTGTGGGGCAGGAGTGGTGAATGACACCTAATTAAAACAAAAACTCGCTTATCTGCACATACTAAGGTCAACAGGCACCAAAAATTTCATTGCATTATTCTGACATCCCAGCAAAGCTTATCCTTAAAAAGTAGATCCACTACCTAATCTCATAAATTGTCGGAAAGGCTATAATTGCCGCAGGTGTTAAAAAACATAAATCAATTATTCGTACGCGCGACGAAAAACCTACTAAATAAATCTGTGTGATTCGCGAAGCACGGGCAAAAGATGGTTCGCTGCGAAGTTTTGTTTCTCTTTCTTTCTTTGGTTTATAATACTCAACGAGTTCCCGCCCGGCTGCAACGGAAGACCTGGTTTGTATATACAGTTGATATTTGTAAAAAAATCTGATATACCAAACTGTGCGTATTTGTGGTATCTATAGGTCCTTAGTTCGTTTTCCTTTTGACTCTTCATTCGTATTGCCGACACGTCTCGCGCGTATGTTGAGTTACAAGTCAAGATTGTGCGCGGCAATTTAATGGTAGAGATTATATCTTGTTGCATTGTCGTTCTTAATATTTTGTCTCTTTAATGTTCGACCTTTTATCTTATGTTTTCCCCCACATACTGGCGGAACGACACGCTATAGAAATTGAATTTTCAAGCAGTGTTTCAAAGGGTTCGTGCAGCAATACAAATCATTGTGCTTATATGTTAATTCGTTAATGTCCTACCTTGTGATGTTTTTTTTCTTTATAACTCCCCCTTTAAGATTTCTCTTTCACTTATTAACAAGGCCTCTCACCTAGAACTTAAGAGTCTCCAAATCGCATCGGGGTGAGCTAAACCCTCCTTGAATCGCCCTCGCGCCGTGCTACCTCATGTCGCGAGGACACGTTTAAAAGAAAGGCTTCAAATTACGTGTCTCGCACGGACGTTAACACACATTCAGCTTAACAAAACGCATTCAAATCACTTGCCAGCATTGCTCACGCCACGTCATTACTTTGACGTCCCATATTTGAGCATTGGGTCGCTTCTTCAATGTTTATTTCAATCTGTACTGGCAACAGTGTTTAATCCATTAGCAGCTTCCCCTACAGCGCGCCGGAGCTTCCCTGCGGACCCGGTTCGATTCCCTGATTGAGAACCTTCAGACGAGCGCTACCACAAAAGATCGCCTCGTCAGTAAAACGGCTAAGTAATTCACATCTTGGCTGCATTGAAAAATTAGATTTGACGATTGGTAACGGCAGTGCAGACTCCGTGCACAGAGGTATTTTGGTGCGGGCCTTGCAGGACATTGTTTTACGCCCGAATTACGACAGAAAACTTTCTTCTTTTCGCCTAAACGACAATTTTCCCTGGTGTAGAGGTTACAAAAGGAGGAAGGCGTCTTGTCAACTCGAATCATTGCTCTCCCAAAACTCTGATGAAACTGTTTTGCAGCCTCAACAACAGTGAACAAAAAAATACGAAATGCTAAATTGCGATACAACGCATTGTTTAAAGCACAAACTGATTCTAAACAAATTTGGAACAGTCTTGGGGTAAGGAGAGATTATCAACCTCACAGACATACCCTTGGACAAATTCAACGAGCATTTCCTAACTGCGGCTCCTTCATTTGACCCAGGGCTTAAAGCATTATCAGAGTACACGAACATCAATACAGGTGACCTCAGGGACTAAATGTACTTTAAATGTGTTGACCATACAGAGGTTCGTAAAGTTTTGAGGAGTTTAAAATCAAACGCAAACGGTTCTAATGGAAGTAACGATAGACAGTGGACGCTTATTGCAGATGTAGCTCTTCCCGATATTATTCACATTAATTATTCACCAATGACATCTCCACAAGCACGGAAATTAGCCAGAAAGAGATTGTCCCGGCTGGGGCGGTGCCCCGCTGGTGGGAGAGGTCTGGTTA